>SJJU01013323.1:0-17235 GCA_012932125.1 Conopomorpha cramerella
GTTTTACTTCTTAATATGTATTTGTTACACTTAAAATAATTATATAATTTAAGAAAACCGCATCAACATCCGTTACGTAGTTTTAAAGATCTAAGCATACATAGGGACACACAGTGAAAGGCGACTTTGTATTTTTATATTATGAATGGTATGGATTTGAAAAAGGGTAAGGAGATTTACCAGGATCGTGACAAGGATGTCATTTTTTTCTTTCATAAGAACCTTCTGCTGTCATTAATAAGCACAACAAAGAAAGAATTAGCGAAATCGGTCCACCCGTCCCGAAATTATGCCATGACAACGAAAAGAGGCTTTGATTTTTATATAATAGATGCATATTTACTGTGTAGATTCTTTATTTACAGATCCATATAATATAACAGTATTATTAAAATAATAATAATATTACAGCTAATATAGGCTTCTCAGGCAATATGTACTTAGTACACGATTTAACAATATTTTTACAATTTATTAAGTAATTACAATCATAAAATCACTATACAATTTTTTGTAGGTACAATTTGTATTAAAATTGCTTTTAATTTCATTAATGTATACTTGTATACTACTTATACGTAAAACAGGTAAAAAATGGAGACATAAATGTTGTGTCTTTAAGGGACTTCAAAAAAGGAAGTTACACAAATCGACGGTATGTGCTGCGACTAAAAGGACCCCGAACAATGGGACTTAGAAAAGTTCTTGGACTTGATGATATGAACAGCTTTTACTACGGCGACAACGCGGGGAAAGGCAAAAAATAAATTTCATCTCCATACAAAATAGACAATATTTTGTCTCGGGTCATGACATTTTGTATGGGGAAAGAATTTTTTTTTCACTTCCCCACATTGTCGCCATAGTAAAAGTTGTTCACAGTGACGAGCCCAACAATGGGTTTGAATATTGACCAAAAACGAACATTGTTCTGGATCCTTTTACCCTTTAATATCCTTTTTTTGTGCTTGTTTGCGGAAACCCGCGCACCACAAGGTGTGTGAACCCTATAACGGCGATGGGCTCACCCCCTGTCACGTTGGGTTAAATACGCTTGGTGAACCGTGGGCATTTGCATTTAGCAAGTGCCTACCGGCTTTGGGATTAATAGGCGTGAAGTGTTTTTTTTTTTTTTGTTTGCAGATCTCTTCGTCGTTGAAAGAGGATCATTATTTCAAAGGTGGTCCCTTGGATAAGGGAGAAGGAAATCAAGGTACGGTACAGCATGAAGTCGGTTCTTTTTTTCTTTGAAATTATTTATATATGTTTCGATTTCATAATAATGTGGGATTGTCTCCTAATTAATAAATGGAATTGTGTACCAAGAGATAAATAACAGGTACACTTCCAAAACTGAAATATGAAGTAAATTACGTTTTGGCTAAAAGTACCTAAATAAATATCTAACAAAATAGCTAGGAAATACTAAAATATTTAGAATTTTGAATGGTGGTCAAACGCTTGTTCATAGTGATTAAAAAAAAAATTTGTCTTTTATGTCTCAGTAATTAAAACATGCCAACATAAAACACATAAAAAACGTTTCATAACAATTTCAAGTTTTTTTTTAATCAATTCCATTACATTTCATACTTATAAGCCGCCGGAAATACCTGTACACCTAGCTTAGAGAGTTTAAGTTGGCCCTATTGAAATTTGCTCAGACTTAACCCAGCCACGGTGCACGGTACTTTCAATTATCTGATCTTTAACGTATAAGAAAATGGAGCATACCAATGTAAAATCTAAAGTACATCATCACGCCTCCCAGAGGGTTAAGCAGATACAATATTTTTCATTCTAAGAATAAAATTTGTTTTATGCACCTATTTTCATGTTCCACGTTCATTTTCACCATGAGCCGATACCTACACAGTTCAGTCAGACCAAACACAACTAGACTTGCAAGCTGCGTAGCACCTACAGTCTGTCTCTATCCCACCAAAACGTATGGAATGGGAGCTTTTCTGACAGGTGGCTTATCACAGTTCTAAGAAATGTCAATAGATGACACTACCTAGACAGGGTTGTCATTTCATATTTTAATTTTTTGTTGACTATCTAAAATGAGTTTCTCCTTGAGATCGTGTCTGATTAGCGCCATCTGTGAGATGTTTTGGAACTACTTTTGACATATTTGAAGCTATCAGAAAACCTCTCATTCGATGTTATTTTGGATGCAAACTGTCGCTTTTACTACTAATTTGCCATTCGCATCCAGATTTACCCTGATACGCAGTAAGGGACAGAAGATACTGTCTCTTACTTTTTCACTCGTGCATGTTTTTCATATCGTTGTCTCGTTCTATTCTAAGCGTCACTTTAGGTTTGCTAGTCTAGTTGTTTTTGGTCTGAGCTTACACAGGTATTATTTTTAGGTTGCTGGAAATAAAAAAAAATCAAATCGTTGAACATCAATGATTGTGCCTACCACACATCTTGACAATATTATTCTCGACAGTGGCTAGCATCGCCCGACAGCCCAGCTTCGCGCCGTGAGTGGAACACCTCCACCGGATCTTCAGGAGACCCTTCACTGTCGTGGACCGATGTATGGAGTACCGGTACCCGTCCATTATGATCAGCTTGTTACCGCGCGCGTTCGTCGTGAACACCGGCCCACCGTCTGAAAGAGGCGGACGAATGAAATGTTTATTCTAGAGAAAATTAATTCTATTTCCTTCGCATAACAAATCATGAATCATTAAGAAACACGGTACAGTAAATATAACAGTAGCGTTATAGCCTAGTTTCGTATGCGAAGGTTGGAGCCTGAACTAGATAACCCTGTACTGTTACGACTCCAGCCCTCCAACTAATTAGCCCAGAAAATAGGTCATAAGAATAGGTCTGAGGTAAGAGGGGATTGAAAGGACGTGGGGGCAGTAGCGTACGGACGGGGACTCGTGCGCTTAAATTACGGCCCCCGAGGACAATAGCGGTACCGCGGTGACCTTGGTACCGCTGTGAGTCTCTCATACTGGAGACGGTCCGTGAGTGCCTAGCGTGGCTGGGGCCGCCCTTGGATTTAGTGGCTAAGGTCGTTCCATAACGGATTTCCCAACGATAAAAAATAAAGGCTTCCACTAAATAAAATATGGTACTGGGATAAAGTGGTACCTTGTTTAGCTCTACAGTGTTTTATATACTTTATATACATACCTTCCTACTTGTAGTTCCAAATTTACTAATTATATACTCGTACAATGGTCAGTGGCAGTGTACTAAGTACATAACGTTGTGAATAATATGAATATAATTATGTATAAAAGTGTTATAATTTGTTATGGAATATTAAAAAACATTGAACGTTCTTTTTGTCTGTACTGTAGAGGAATACAGTCATAAATTGCGCTTATGTAATACCTGTGGACACTGTTTGCAGCCAATCAAAGCAGCAACTTCACTATTAACACATTTTTTACATTGTGTAAAATACACAGTAGATATTTTGTTGGAAAATAGCAAATAAAGTATAATTACACATAGTACAATTTCCGTTATTCGTAAGGGGATTAAGTAAGTAAAAAAAACCACAAGGCACAGACTATAATAAAAATATATTTACTATCAAGTAGGCACCGTATTCATAAAAAGTTGACGTATATGAACTTACACCACTTTGACCGTATTTAGCGTAAGTTTTACGGTCAATAAACACAGAATAAAGAGCTCGTCTGCTACACTCTCGTAGTTGCATCGCTAGACACGGACGACAGTGAAATGACAGTAACGAAAACAGCAATGCATCTAGTTTGCCGCTACGATGCCAGAGCGATGCGACTACCAAAGCGCAATAGACTTGTGTAGAGCCCAGAAAGAACAATAGCGCTCTAACTTTATGAATACCACGATGTTTCAGTGCGTATGTACATTCTTAACACACAAAAGTTGTCCCTCCAAGGTCCTTGCGATGACTTTACACCTCTTGCTGCACTGCATGGAGCAGACCCAGCGCGTGAGGCCCCGCGGAGTCGTCCGCTGCTCCGTGAACTTGTAACCGCCGACTTCTAACATCCTCTTACCGCGATTTGACTTCACGAATCGCCACACTGTACAAAAAGATATGTTGGGAATTCTGAAACACCGTCGTCAGTGGGGTGGCGCTAATGAGGTCCCACACTCTGGTGGTAGGTTTTGACCTCGTCTAGTCACCATACACCCAATGTAGTTTCTCAGACTACGTGTTCCGGTTAATAAAGGGAGGCCCAGTCACACAGCAGACCAACCTAGGTACTTTCAGACTGTTATAATATCATCAAAATAACATTAGTTTGATGTGCTATTGCAAAATAAAAAAATAATTTTCGTTTGAAATTTGTATAATCCGTTTCTGACGGTATTTTAAATTCAAATTCCTCATTGAATATTTTCAGCTTTTGCACAGACATGGTCTTCCTTAACCTTGACCAGTTGATCCTGTACGGAGTGTAGCACCGCCTTGCACCCGCGCGTGTGTTTGCTGCACACCCATCGCACCTTCTCCCCAGTTTGACTGTGAAACGTGTAACTGTATCCTCTTAGGCTCACCATTGTCTTACCACGTTTCGAGGTCGAGAAATATGGTGTGTTCTCATCTAAAAAATTTATTAAAACATTAAGGTACTTATTAATAATGGCGGATTAATACGAACATTTAACAAGCTCAACTTAGCTCCATCATCATCATCAGGCCATACTCGTCCACTCTAGCAGTGGACGAGTATCTCCAATCAACTTGTAATGTGAATATCAAATACAAAATGAACAGGTTTTGTAGCCCAAAAATAACCTTTGTATAATTAACAACGGGTTTATTTAAGGTAAGGGAGTAAATAGGAGTAGTACAGATTGACCCTTGCCTTGTTATAGGCGACTATAGCTCGCTCATAATAATATGGTCCCCAAGTGGCGTCGGCGGTACCGCGATGACCCTTTTTTTTTTTTGACGGGGGGAGATCCCTTCGGATGCCCCGTCGTCCGCGGGGGAGACGACGAGGATATGTGGTGCGTCCACTAAAACCCCCCGGTGACTTCTGCGCGCGAAAGAGCCGGTGCCCCCGGAACACCCTAGAGAGTACAACATCCAGGGGGGCACCGGCCGCGCAGGGCCCGCTGCAGTGTGATTTGCGGGCCCTCTACCCTGCGGGGAGGGGCTTGTGGCCCTCCCCGCGTAACGCCTCGACGTGAAGCGACGGTGCCGAAGTCACGTGGCACCGTCGCCCTCGATGGGGGAGTCGGTGGAGTTCGCGCGCAGGCCCCCGCCTTGCGCGCGACTGACCCCCTGGTGCCCTTTTAGTCGCCTCGTACGACAGGCAAGGGAGAACCGCAGCCCTATTCTTACGCCCGGAACTGCAGGGCTTACCGCGATGACCCTGCCCTGGTCGTCCTATATCGTGAGTTGGGGGGAGGGGGTGGAGGGGAGGGGGAATCTTCCATATTTGCTCCGGCGAACTCAATTACACCATTTTGCAATCAATGATTATGTTTATTGTTCAATTTCACAATAACATTATCGACAATGTGAACGGTGGCACGACACTGCTTGTTATGATGAGATGAACATTTCCACGTGTGTTTTAAATCGCGCACGTATTTCCTGAAGAACTTATAGCCGTCAATTTCAAGCGACTTCCTCCCTTTTTGTGATACGGTGTAAATTCCTGGAAATTTCAATAACGCTTTCAATACGAGTACTTAAGACTTATAATAACAATAATTAATCAACATATACTTCGAACGACGCCGCCGCTGTACTCCAGTCAGCTCATGTTGAGACTTTATTGCACTTATTGCCTTTTGATTGTCAATGTAACACAAACCTAATAAGTAAAACATTACACAAAATACTACAACATTTTATTAGTAAGTAGATTATTGATTGATTATTATTTTCCTGACGAGATTCTAACTACTCTACTATCAGATATCATAAATATAACATAACCAAACGACATAATAATGCAACTACGGGTGAAGAAACTGTACAGTATGAAATGAAAAGTAAGGGGCTGTAGAGTAATGCTTCCCAACTTACCAGGAAGGCTTGTGGCTTACCAACTGGACCACAAACGCTTGATAAAGTGACTTAATTAATTTTAAGGAATCCGATGTTTAAGCTATATTAATGTAAAGTTTCATTGAAAATCGTTCAGTAGGTTTTACGTGTATAATAGTATCATACGGCATTATTATATTATTAAAAGTTTGAAACGGGTATTATAGTGTGAAAATTAACCAAAGATAAAAGATACACGACACATGTAACTGTGTCGAAACGTCGGGCAAACAACGAAGGTAAGCTGAATGCTTATCTTTGGTTAATCTTCGCGCTATAATACCCGTTTTAAACTTTTAGGGCCTTACTAATAATGGCGGAATTGCTATTTCGAAGATACACAAAGCTCAACTTAACTTGTCAGTTGTATGTCAAATATGGAATAACCAGTTCAAGTAGACCTGTTATAAAAGCTGTATAAGTGACAACCCGTTTATTGGTAAGGCGGTTAATATCATATCAGTACGCGTTTCCTTAAACAATTATTATATTATTTGTATAGTTAATGATTATGATTATTATCTAATCTCACGATAGTGTTGTCGACAATGTGCACGTTTGCACGACATTTCTTGTTGTGGTGAGATGAACAGTTCCATACTTGTTTAGCAGCGTTGCGGTATTTTACGAAAAACCTATAGCCGCCAATTTCGAGCATTGTCCTTCCGGTCCGCGATTGGATGTAACGTCCTGAAATTAATATTCAAGTATAACCTGAGGTTTGGGCATATGGAGAGAATGGATGAAAGTCGATTGACGAAAGAGATTTATATGGGTGATGTAATGGGCCGGGTGAGTAGAGGTCGCCCCAGAAGGACATATAAAGACCAGATTGGTGATGTCCTGACCGAAGGTGGCGTGAAAAGTAGGTACTCGAAACCGGAGGTCATGTATGAATGTAGATGAAGCGAAAGTCTTTGCCTACCCCTCTGGGAGACAGGCGTGAAGTGTATGTATGTATGTATGTATAACCTGAGCAATGGCCTTAAAAATGTTGTTGGGCTCGTAAATATAAATAAATGTATTTATCCCGGTTTCAATAACTAACCTTGAGGATGCTGTGTAGTTACTTTGATATAATTTTGACAGTTCGTAACATGTAATACGATGAAGTATTTTTCAATATTCATGAAAGTAAAACAAAACATTTTTTCATAATTTTGCATTTTACCAGAATTTTAATTTCAAATGAATTTGATTATTGGCCACACAAAAAACATCCTTAATGTCATTAGCACTATTATAAACGATTTTTCATTGAGTGTGCACGACTGTTCTGATAACCTACATTTTGTGTGTATCCTTTGTCAAAATGTATCCTTTCTGGCTTTGACAATATTGTTTTAAATATTGTTACTGTCATTAAAAAAAATATAAAAAAAATGTTGGCACTGGTGTTTTAACACGCTTTTATTAGCTTCACTTGTAAAACTATGTAAGAAAATCTTGGAATCTTAATCTGACTCACTTCTTAAGAACTGACATATGGAGCGCCCCACGCTTCCTTTTTATAAAAATATCATTGATTGTTTGTTAATTTTAAATTATGTATATTGTGAAAAAACCTACGGGAGTGAAAGTTGGGTAAGGCAGAAGAAGCATAAAAGTAAAGTCAATGCCGTAGTAATGCGGTCATTGCGGAGCATGAAAAGGTGTATGAATGTAGATGAAGCGAAAGGGGTTTGTCAGGACCGTGACAAATGGAGATTTGTAGTCTCTGCCTACCCCTCTGGGAGACAGGCATGAAGTGTATGTATGAAAAAAGCGTGGGGCGCTTTTCAAGAACTGATATATGGGGAGACCCTACGATTTTTTCTCAATAATACCATTTATTGTTTATTGATTTATTTCTAAATTAGAAACTATTTTGCAATTTTCAGTTTCTTTCATCATTAAAGCGTGTTTTTTAGTTTTTTAAACGATTATTTTTTAACTAGTTGTACCCCGGCGTTGTTAACCGTCATTTGTTTCTTTTCCGTGGGAAATTCTAGATAAATGACAGCATATATGTATGTTAATCCAGGGTGACAGCCCAAACAAGGAACATACGTCAACACAAACTTTCGCCTGTATAATATTTGTGTCTTGAAGTAATCTAAGCAAATAGGGTACATTGAAATATTGTCTACATATTTTTTCCATTTTTGTGATATGACATTTTTCGTGGAACATTATCCTGAAACTTGGAAATCTTCAACAGTGATTGTGTTCGTGATTCATTCGTATAACAATGTTGTCTAGAGTGGAGGCAGATGCTTTACAATTGTAGTTCCTATGGCGTTGCTTGACACACACCCAGCCTCGCTTCGGCCCACATTCTCTATTCAGACTGTACCGGTAGTTTCCAATGATCATAGTCGGATTTCCACGCCGATTTCTTACAAACATTACACCTGAAATACAAAATTTATGATGAGCTTTCGTTTCATTCCGCACATTAAAAAATGCACTTGAGGTTTCTACAAACAGCTACAAATTTTGCCTAAATGATATAATAACGGTGACCCTGAGTTAAAATGTTCCGGCTATATTTATTTAGATCATTGTTTAATGAAACGCGCACAGACATTATAACTCAATATTGTTCACCGGGTATATAGGCGCGAATATAATCAAAGACAAGCTCGGGCTTACCATTGTTGTGGTCACGAGTGGATCGTAATCGATATAACCGGTGAACAATATTGAGTTATAATGTATGTGCGCGTTTCATTAAAAAATAATCTAAATAAATATAGCCGGAACATTTTAACACATGGTCACGGGACCTCAAACTAGGATACCCTGTATTATGGGTGCTACAGACTGATATACTTTGATAAAACTTTTAAATACATAATAGTAGACCTCATCACTAAAAAAATCGCTTGAATCGAACTTGCGATCGTCGTCCTAAAGGCAGATGCCCTGACCACTAGCCCATGCCGGCCGATCAAGTACAGCTAACCTTGGCTTATTTATTAAGCCTTCCAAATTAGTAAATATTGAATAAACGAAACAACGACAATTGCAAACCACGCTCGCTTTACGGTCACTTTACGATATGGTATAACATTGTGGGGCAACTGCACAGAGAGAGATACAATATTGAAAGCTCAGAAAAAATGTGTGCGGTCTTATTCTCTCAATCTTTACTCTAAAACGATATGTGAAATTCGATCTGATACGAGTTGTAGACCGTAATTTATACGTTACAAAATTCTTAGAGCTACTGGTCTATACTTTGTATGTATACGAGATCTGACTGTTTGTCAAAGCCGATACTTCCATATTCTCCAAAACTACGAAATGTTATTCAAAAACTCTTGTGGAAGAGTTAAAGTAAGTTAAAGAATACAAAACAGCATTAAAATTGAAAAATATTACGGGAATAGAACCACTGATATTCAATAAATTACCTAAAGACCTTAAGGAATTAAAAATCATAATTATCATCAGCCAGATGACCTCCACTGCTGAACGAGGGCCTCCTCCAATGATTTCCGCAATCATTTGGGTGAAATGCCAATAATCGTCAGGCTTGGCGGGCGGGTTGGCGAACGCAGTGGTGTTATGGTTTAACACCGCTGCCTTTGGAAATGCAACATTTTTAAATGATAAAAAAATATTTTGACACCAATTGTTTAATTTCAAAATGGAATCTATTAATCCTGGATGGACCTAATTCTTAGTATTGTACAGAAATTCTATTATCTATACATATAACACCAATAAGCTGACATGATACTCTTTTAATTTAATTTTACACTCAAATTGAAACTGTAATTAGATACATATGTGTAGTGTACATACATTCTATTTATTAATCAATAAGTTGATATGATAAGCTTTTAATATAATATTGTTTTGTGTGTCTTTAATATTTTATATATTTTATGTCTTTAATAAAGTATGCCACCGGAACATTTATATAATTGAAAGACCACAACACATGAATACTCTATTACTGATCTGATTTTGTTGGATAACTTATCTAACCAAAATCATATCAGCTATAAGTTCTATTACATACAGATATACAGTAGCATAACACAAAGCTTACATCAAGTAAGTCATGTATGATATTAAAAACATATGATGTAAACGTCCCCCCAACATCATGCCATTGTACAATACATGTGCTTCACATAAAATTAAACAAATAAATATTACCTAAACAAAGTTTGTATTTAAAATATAAGACATACCATGTTTAGGTTCTTTCACTGAAGTAAGTGAAAGTCTTTAATTTTATCATTTCTCTCGTCTGAAGAAAACTCACTTGTATGTTAAGCAAGTCGAAATCACCATAGATACCCTGCCGCAGTAGGTACGTCGGGGTAGAATAAGACTTTTACTTACTGAAACCCCTCCTGCACCCCGAGCATAGCGCTCTAAGACTCCAAGAGAAAAAATCACAAGACACACCAGGCACTGCGATTGGTTGAAATAAGCTATGTCGCATGTGAGACATAATAACCAATCACAGCGCGTATTTGTTCTATTTCGAGTTTATCTTGATGCGCGTGTTAAGGTTGCTGGTGCTGAGCATCTAGAAGACATTCTTCAGGGTCTATCCCACATACGTTCACGTTTCCAGAAATTCAGATACACCCCGAGCAAAGCGCTCCAAGAAAGAAATGACTAGACATACCAGACACAGCGATTGGTTGAAACAAGCTAAGTCGCACGATGTGAGACATAACAACCAATCACAGCGCGTATTTCTTCAGGGTTTATCCCACATACGATCACGTTCCCAGAAATTGAGGCACGCGGCTCAATCGTGATTATGCTCATTATAAGCGAATATAATTTCTTGTCCCATGGTACAGACGATAGCTTTACAGTGGTTGTAGGTTCGACGGACGCATTTCCAACGTTTTCCAGTTTTGGACTCCGTCGAGAAGTGATAACGGTGGCCATTGTACACCAGCATCGATTTTCCGTAACGAGTGGCGGAGTATGTTAGTTCACCTGAAATCATTTATGGGTTTTCAGTACTGTGCCACTATCAAGGATGGTAAAGCTATGAAGTTATTTAGTCAAGGTTACTACACTTAAATATCGTTTACATTCACGGTATAACAAAAAGCAAACAGAATAGTTCTGAAACAGATTTTCATAAAGTGTCCCGAGACGATAGCGACAGCTTGAGTTTCAGAAGTTCCTAATTTCTAAAGGCTTTTAAGAATTTGGCCCTTTGGGATACTAAAGAAACAAATGTGGGATGAAATCCAAAAAAATACTTTTATAAGAAATACCGACTTTTATTTTAAAACTTCTTTTGAGAACACGTCTTACTCAGAAGTGGGTGTCTGTAACAGCGCTGATGATACTTACTTCATTTAGTGCCAATGGTTTCATGAGTAAATTACATTGTAGAGTCAAGAAAACGTGGGCGTTGAAATGAGACAAGTAGACGCGCACGTCATAGAGTCACCCGTACGCCGAGAAACTTGGATGGTTGTGGTCTTGTCCCTAAAAATCAAATATGCGTCGACTTGAGAACCTACTCGGTTTTTCTTCGGTTAAAATAACTTAAGAAAAAACAGGAAATAATATTTTAACAGATTTGTAGTTTTCTCATGGATGCCAATGTCGAAACTGAACCAAATGGGACCAAATGGGAAGCAGCTTTCATATAATAAATGACACCCCGTTCACCCGGTCAAAAGTTTTGATGTAACAAACATAAAAAAATACCGACGACCTTTTTTTTTGATGTCAGTTAAAAATCAGCAAGTGAACTAAATTCTGTATATAAGGTTAACAAGTTTATATACTTGATCAATGACTATGAGAATTCTTAATTAATACGACGCAATCATCCACAGATATTACAGAAACTTTGCAGTTTTTAGACCGTCGTTTAACACAAGTCCAGCGCTTCTTGATGCCCCGGCAACGGTCGTAGTTGTACCGATGGTTGTCAAAGAGCATGACTGGCTTGCCGTAACGCGATATGGCGAAAGAAAGACCTTCTGAAACATTTTTTTTTTATTATAAATAATTTTGCCAGCAGCTATTGTCTGTACCTACCTGATACACGCTATACACAATAATGGTGTAAGTGGAACAAAATTAGAATTAGGAGCTAATATATCCAATAGATTTGAAAACACAGTATACGTACATTTAAAAGGAAATAATACAAACCCTTCGCATAATAAAACGTTATAGAGTACAATTCCAAATATTCAGAATAATTCAACACATGCAATTGACAATTACTTATATCTAAAGACCTACTTATAATAAGAATATAATAATTTAGATTTACAGTTGGTCGGATACTTGACTTGCAACCGGGAGGTCGCGGGTTCGAGTCCAGCTACTGAACATGTACAAATGGGACTATTTTTCAGAGCTTATGTGCGCAACGCAATGCTCGTACGGTGGAGAATAACATCGTGATGAAACCCGCACACCACCAGGTGTGTGAACCCTATAACGGCGATGGGCTCACTCCCTGTAACGTTGGGTTAAATACGCTTGTTGAACCGTGGGCATTTGATTTAGCAAGTGCCTCTGCCTACCCCGCTTAAGGATTAAAAGGCGTGAAGTGTATTTTTATTATATAAATCTAATCTCTCAAACTTCAGCAAACTTTTAATATTGGTAACAAAATTAGGTAGGCGAAATAAAATTTGGTTTACATCATCATTTTGTTATTATTTATTTATTTACAGAAGACACATTACAGTATAACCAATGTGTAATGTTGCAACAAATATTTACAATTCAGGACAATCATCCAAAATAAAATAAAAATAATCTCTAATCAATAAGTAATCTCTAATCTTTGAGAATTACAATGTCCTTACAAATTTCTTTCTCTTTCAACAAATTCTGCTAATCATTAAATATTTTTTTATTAAACTACACGACATCACTTCGTACGAACTACGGACAGACGTCTCTTTTTTATTTATTTTTTACCTAAATATGGTGTTGATATGTAAAATTTAATGGAACTCCAAAATTCATTGGGACGATGAAAACTGGAGAGCAAAGAGCAAAAAGGAGTATTATAATCAATGCGTGTGCACGTTCTTGATGGAAACAACCGTTCCATCCACGGTCATGATGAAGACCTTGCACTTTCTGGACACACGTTTCACGCAAACCCACCGCTTCTTCCCACAGGAGTCTCGGTCGTAGTTGAACCTGTGACCGTGGAGGAGTAACACCGGCTTACCCCAGCGGGATACGTCGTACGTCACTTGATCTTCATCTGGAAAGGAATTCAGGGAACTTAACAGGGTTTCGCGAAAAGAAAGTAGAAGGTAAAAACGATTACTGGGAAAATAAATAACGCCACTTCACATCAAAACTGTTTTATTCAACATGCAATTGATCACGTACCTACATACTTATGAAATAACATATTATTTCTAAATTACAATCAATTTATTTGTACCTTAAAATCTTGCCAGTGATTGGAATAGGCTGACTAAAAACAATTTTACAATTTAAATTCACCGTTTTTAATTTTAAAATTTAAATGTTTATTTTTCTGGAATACACTCTACAAAATGCACCACAACAAATGAAAAAAACTGGTTGTGAATTCTCGTTGTCTTACTATTAACACATTCGTGGTCTTGGGTGACCATAGACCTTTTTTATTAACTTTGAATTCACTCGTGACCAAGTCGCATGCAACTGCGTCAAAACGTCGAGTAAAATGACAAAGGTAAAGGCTCGAGCTTGTCTTTGATTATATTCGCGCCGATATACCCCCTAAAAATATTAAATTCAGACATATTTTGTTTTAAATTCATCACATCGACGGGCAGAATATTATGTCTCCGAAAGGATTAAGTGAGTAGGAGTGGTGATATAGTTGATTGGACCAATTCATGCATATTCTAAGTCTCATTGTGGTGTATTTTAGTAGAGTGAATAACGCAAAAAACTCAGCTTGGGCCAGCCTTCGACGTAGTGGCTCAGGCTGTTCCGGAGGCCCCGGCAATAACGCGGGAGCGGTCACAGTGGAGTTTTAGTGGGTGCAAGTCCCACATAACCCCGCCGCTGTCCCCATTAGCGGTGGGGTGTCATACCTAACGGATTTCCCCACGATAAAAACGGTAAATTCTGCCTATTCCTACCAATTGACTGAACATAATGAATCAAAACAAGGTTGTTTACTACTTAATCTAGCCATGTGTATCTTAGCTTATACATTATATCTATTACTATAGTACGGCCCGCGATCTCACCCTCGTACTATTATACCAGAGAACCATCAAATCGTCCCCATATTAAATTAAAATTAAAAAAAATCTTGTACAAGACCGAAAACTTGAAATATTGAAAAATATGATCATACTTTCTGAACGCTTACAGAAACGATCCTTACCTATAACTAATTTCACTATAATTAATATTATACTAAGCGAAAAAAGGTATGACGAAAAATGTTGCAATATTTTTGGCAAATACAAAGTATACAATTCATAATTCGAGTAATACCTTTTACTTTTGAAGAGATCACCACTTATCACGATGAGTTCTTCACGAGAAGTGGTCAGTTATAAATTATAGCCTACCCACTAATTGGATAACACAAGCCTTAACACGAGTCATAAAACCAAAAAGTGCCGTGATTGGCTACGATACGATTAGCGCGATTTCGCTTTATTTCAACAAATCGCGGAGCGTCATATGTCTTTGCCATGTCATTTTTGAGTTCTTTGATATGGGAGCTGGCATGGCTCATGTCCTTTGACAACCCATTCGCGCTAGCAACTGCAATTATTGTAGTCACGGCAGACAGTGTCCAAGAATTATGGACACAATTTGGAGCCAATAGCAGAAGCAGAATAGGGCACGGCGGCAAGAGGAACGATTGAAATGAACTAAAGACGGCAGACAATGTGGTTATAACAATACAAAAGTTAGATTCGTTTCGTGTCGATCCATTTGTTTTGGACAAGTGAACCAATCGCAGCTTGCGGTGCTATGAGTGCTCTTGCGTCATAAAAACGACAAATTCGTCACGAAACAAGTGATCATTTTCTTAGTGATCTAACCTCACAGAGCTGCTGCGTCGCACGCGACGCGGTGCGCTTCTTTTTTTATTTTCTGCCCCTGCCGCGTTCCTGTCTCGCTGCTGCCGGCTATGTGGTAAAATCTTTAAATATAATATCAATGAACGTTTTATTAACTAAGGGTATTTTAGACAATTGTATTGAAAGTCAAATTAAAAATGTCAGCGAAACTCGAGAATGTTCTCTCTCTTCTTCTTATGTCAAAAACGCAAAGATAACTGAGCCTCTTCATACAAAATGGCAATCAGATGATCGATTAGTTTGTATGAGTCAAAACTATCTTTTCGTTTTTGTTTGGCCAAGAAACCCGGCCAAAATTGTCTGGTATCATGAGCTAACTGACTTTGTCAAGTTCTTCCAACGTTTTTGATTGGAATCGTAAAATAAAAATAAAACGTTTAGTCGTGGTTATGCTGATCACGTATAGCAATAACTTCGTCCTCGGCGGTACAGACGATGACTTTGCACTTGGTGCTGCGACGTTTGACGCAGGTCCAATGCTTCTTGGAGCCAGAACCCCAGTAGAAGTTGAAGCGATTTCGGCCCACCAGCAGCACTGGCTTTCCGTAACGAGACACTGCGTACGATGCGAATACTGAAAAGACGAAATGAGCATTAGTATGATTTATTACGCATTATTTCATAAAACTATCTTCTGACTAACATAAAGAAAGGGTGGTGGTTTGAAAGCGGTGTCAACGAAAAATAATAAGAAAAAATCGTAATAGGAAATAACGTTATTTATTCCGCACTAGGCCATAAAATTTCACACACACAGTAAAACGTATTCGTAAATTTGACATCCACAGATGGTCTTTGAAATTGGTTCACAGTTTCTAAACATTTAATAACAAAAATAATTTATAAATTTTCGTTTATATTTGTTTAGCACGAAATAGAAAACTACTATTTTATTACTATTATTATATTAATTCAGGTTATATTGAGATTTATCTGTATTTGAAGATCTCGTGTGAACCATGAGTGCGACTAGTAAAGTCTTCCTGTGAGGAGGAGCTCTGAGGAGACACGAGGTAGGGAAAGGTCACCACATACAACATCTATATACAAGGTTAAATCAAAAACGTTGCGAATCTCGAGATAGTCATTCAGCCCATGACACCAACCAACTTTCCCGAAGGAATCCTATGTCAACGAAAAAAGATCATCTCTTCTTACTAACTTACCGATCAGCTGATGAAGAGGTCTCAAATCAAACACAACTAGACCTGCAAGCCGCATACCACCCGCAGTTTGTCTCTTTTCCACCAATATGTATGGAAATTGATGTATTTCTGGATCCAAACTGTCACTTCAGTAATCTGATAGTCTGGATCCAGATAATATACCCTCTTACGCAGTAAGGGACAGAAGATATTGTCTCTTACTCCTTCACTCCTGCATGTTTACCACATCGTTGTATCGTGTTATTCTAAACGTTTGTTTAGTATTGCAAGTGCAGTTGTTTTTGGTCTGAGCAAGAGGTAAAATTTTGTTTTCGTTTTTGGCATAGGGTTCCTTTAGGACATTTGTTTGGTATTATAGGCCGGGTGATTTTGTAGAGTTTCGACAGCGTTTTTAATTTAACGTTGCATATAAAATAAAGTCGTGTTAGTTACACTATTTATAAATTAACGGCTGAACCGATTAGTCTGAATACCAGGTGACGGACATAGGGTACTCTTTATCCCGATCCTGTGGGATCTTGTAAGAAATAGAGAGTGTTATAGTATGTATGGAATACTGAAACTATGCGAATGAAATCGCAGGGCGTTGTATGGCCGACCGCACCATTACCGCCGTAAAATAGGAGCATACTGGAGTGGACGAATGTCCACCGTCCCGTGGAGTCTGTGGAGCCCAGTCGCGCGTTGGGTGGGGCCTGAAGAATGTCTGTCCTGGGCACCAAGCACCCTAACATCAGCGGCAGCTGAATCCAATGGAGGGGACTTAGTCAGTAGGCATCTGACACTACCCCGTCGCCGTCCCCAGATCGGCGGGCTGTCCATGAAAATCTCTCCCTCGTCATCAAAAAAGGGCATCCACTAGTAGGTACTAAATTTCACTCGGATCAATGGCTATGTGTATTCTTAACGAAAACAACTTGATCGCCGAAAGTACAAACAGTCACTTTGCAATCTTTGCTCCTGCGTTTGACACAAG
>SJJU01013324.1:0-13676 GCA_012932125.1 Conopomorpha cramerella
GGGGTGAGCCCATCGCCGTTATAGGGTTCACACACCTTGTGGTGTGCGGGTTTCAACACGATGTTGTCATTCACCGTACGAGCGTTGCGTTGCGTACATAGGCTCTGAAAAAGAGTCCCATTGGTAAACGTCCAGTAGCCGGACTTGAACCCGGGACCTCTCAGTTACAAGTCAAGTATCCGACCAAATGGACCACAGACGATTAACATAACTTAAAAAAAAGAATGGACTTGAACCAGTAATATTTGACAGATTAGGGGTTTTCTCATGTGGGTGCCATTGTTCGAAGCGAAACAAATTCAAATCGGACAAAACGGAAAGCACCAGCTCTCAAACAAAAAAAATATCAACCAAAGTGATTCACCCAGTCAAAAGTTTTAAGGTAACAAACATAATAAAAAATCCGTCGAATCGTGAACCTCCTCCTTTTTTATAAGTCGGTTAAAAATAGTACCAAACTGATCATCCCTCTTTACCCAAGCCGCGGCTTCCCCCGCGTACTAATGACTAATTTTCCCTGAATGATTGAATTACCCACGGCGACGTCTATCATCGTTGAAATAAAATCGAGTCAAAATAACTCGCAACTCATCTGATCTCGAGTTTAATTAACTGAATCTCTGCCCGTCAAAGGATTCAGGACAAATTGACTAAGGCATTTTACTTGGCCAACTTAAGATTGTCAGAATATGATTGTTTGTGATCTCTCCAAGACTTGCGTTACTGAAGGGATCCAGTTCACGTCATTCTTTATTTGATTTGTGGTATGGCTGGTTTAAAATTAGGATATTACCAGCTCTTTTAGTGTTCTATTCTGAATGTGCATAAAAATTTACGTCCGTAGTTGCGTTAATTTGTAGATGTTTCTAAAGTCACTCTTAGGACAAAAATCTATTTTAAATATAACTCAATATTGTTCACCGGGTACGGGTCCACTCGTCACCACTAAGCATGCAACTGCGTCGAAACGTCGAGTAAAATAACAAAGGTCATCTCGAGCTTGTCTTTGATTATATTCACGCCTTTACACCCGGTGAACAATGTTGAGTGATAATAATTAAATAATTTATTGGAGCAACAAGGACTCGATAATGTCTGTTCGCGTTTCATTAAAATATGATCTATTTTATTAATTTTTTCACTGGTTGTATTATTTAATGGTTTACGAACAGTACATTACCTTTTACATTATTTTGCGGCTAACATTTGATATACATTGATCATCATTATTCAGCATCTCGACCAGTAGTGGACTTCATGTGGCTGATCATAACGATGATGATGCATTAAATGGAAGTCCTTTTCCAGGGAAACATGAAATGCAAAAGTGAATAACAGTAATATCTTATTAAAAATCTAATTTTAGTATTCTTATTGTTCTTGAATAGCCGAACTGACTCCATCGCAGACAACATCACTGCTTAACATCAGGCAGAATGGTGGTCAAAGGCTTGTTCATTGTGCTTAAAAAAAGAACCGTGGTTGATGTCCAAATTCCTAGTGTCAGATTGTAATATACTGTGCTCCTTTGAGTAAATACAACCATGTTTTTGTTTTCTGCACTGATTGGAGACATAAAAAGGCGTTTAAATGTTGCCAGGTCTAAAAACGTTGTAAAATTATAGCTTAAACTACTGTAGGTAACTATTACATGTCATTTTGGCACGAACGGATTTGTTGTTCTTTTTTAA
Organism: Conopomorpha cramerella; assembly: GCA_012932125.1. Lineage (NCBI taxonomy): Eukaryota > Metazoa > Arthropoda > Insecta > Lepidoptera > Gracillariidae > Conopomorpha > Conopomorpha cramerella. The sequence continues at coordinate 1,692 of SJJU01013324.1, forward strand.
CGACGTCATTGCTATTGTGTTATTACAAAGGTAGACAAATATATGCTTTATCAATCTGTCTGATTACTCTTGAATGTAAGAAGAGATGAACCTAGACAAGACCCCGCTCCACCACCGGCGGCTACCTCGCACCTTAAGGGGACTAACCAAATTAATTACACACCAATAAGGAAATATTAACCGGCCTCTTAATAAGCCATTCTCCGGATAGACCACAATTAAATTGGGAGGGTCCCGCAGTCATTATTTACAAAACAATAATATATCAAAGCGATATTTTCAAGATGGTGGAAACCGCAGCCACGGAGCTTCCACGGATGCCAGGTGCCGTTGTGGCATTCCACCAGAGGGGGCTAATATGGTATTAAAAGAGGAATTGTTTGCGTTCATCTCAGTCTTATGTCACTTTCACCGTAAAAAAAAATCTGTCAGGAATGTCATCACAGAAATTTTGCATATTAACCCCGCAGATCGAGTTGGAAATACTAATTTTAATTATGTGAACAGCATTGGATACCCACATGATGATTCTTGGAATCGTTAAAATAGATGTATTATTAAGAGCAAGTTTACACTCTGACATTAAAATTATACCTAATTTTCAGATTCTGTTTTTGTGAAAAATAAATCGTTATTATCTGCCGAATACGTTGATTTTTCATGTCACGTATATGTATATACGTATCATCATCATCAGCCCATACTTGTCCACTGTTGGACATAGGCCTATATATATACGATACGTATATTTCACTGTAAATCGCATATTATATATTTGACTACCTGGTACTAAACTGCAACTACAGCAAAGTATTTGCCTATCAGCTGTGGTCACTGAACCTTCAATCATACATGGTCGTCTATATTGTATCTTGGGTGTCTTCATGGTTTTGAGAAATGTTATTCTAAGAACGTCATAGCATATCTATACCTACGTATTTCAGTTTTCACAGCATTACGTACAATATTCCCCCGAAAAATGAAAATATTCCTTCAAATCACTCTCTTGAGCGTAGAATCCTGAACATAGCCATCGGCGTGTACAACCGTAAAGCCGATAAAGTCGCTACTTTATCCTGGGCTTTTGTTAAAAGCATCCTCTTAACCGACAAAGATCTATTTATGATGGTCCCTGCCAGACAACCAGAACAGTCACTGTATACAGCACAACACGGCAGCGGCGCATTACCTATCTGTATTTATGGCGGAGTGGTGGAAAAGTTTCTGAGCGCCAGCGTCGGCCCATCGATTTTCACAACTTTTTCATGGAAATAAACCCAGTTTTCGGTGTGTACGGCGCCGTGTCTGTGCTGGTGACGCACACACGCGCGCCCCGTCACATGGCGCCGATAAATGATTTATATTCCAGGAATATGACGGCTGTATGCACCAAATGTCTAAGTAACCTGACTCAACGCGAAGAAGGTCTCATTAAAAAAAAACCGTTGGATATAACGATACCTCCCAATCCTCTCATAACTGTGTTAGATTGAAAATTCCAAGTAATAAGAGAGGTTTCTACAAAAGTATTCCTAACGTGGCAACAGATCAACGTGACAACGTGAAAAATTAAGGCTTTGGTGGTTATTTTTCGTACATAAATATCTCGGAATGAGTCCAGCACGTGACGGTCGGCGCGTGTGCCGCGAAGCCTCACGCACACAGCCGCGTCTCGTGTAATGGCCCCAGCAAAGAAAACTTTTTAAAACTTTTGCACTGAGGCAATATGGCTCGTGTTCTCAGCCGTTATATTTTATTTAGGTGCTATCTGTCCTGCTCCAACGTAGCCGTGTGTACGACGTGAGAACGGGACGGGCACATGTCACGTTGTTGTTTCGTACACTGAACGTTACTTGCCCGGGATGCGAGGTAATTATTTCTATTCTGTCACTGCCATGTATTTTTCATGTCAGGCAGTGATTTTTTAAAAGGATTGTACCTATATTTCAGTGTATTTATAAATAAAATAATACGCCTTATATACCTACTGTTGTCTTAAAAACAAAAGACAATTGCAAATATAATAGTATCTTACTTTTTTGGTGTTAAATAAAGCTAGGATAAGTATTTTTTACAATAAATGGTGAATATTCAGGATAATTATCGGGCTATCCTCTGCTATTGTGGGACCGATATCTTTACCAGATTATAGGATTTACATTGTTGGTGGTCCACCCACATTGCGAATGCTTTAATGGTAGTACCTTGCTACCTGAAAACCATAACTGCGGTCACCAACCTACCTCTTGGCAAGCGAAGTGACAGTAACAACAAACCTTTCATACCTTGTCACAAACAAAAAACATATAAAATATCATTACATAGTATAAAACAAAGTCGCCTCCCATTGTCTGTCCCTATGTATGCTTACATCTTTCAAACTACCTAATGGATTTTGATGCGGTTTAGTTTAGTAAATAAAGTGATTCTTGAGAAAGGTTTGTGTGTATAATACTTGCTTATACTCGTAATAGTAGAGAAACATTGTCAACGGTATATATTGGCAAAACAACGTTTGCCGAGTCAGCTAGTATACGAGTATATATATACGTAAACCCGAAAGTCCTAAGTGATTCATTCATCACTGACTCATCAACGTCCAGCCCAAACCCTAGAAAGCTGAAATTATACACATGGGTTCCTTTCATGATGTTTACGTGAACTAAAAAAGGCTTTTTCAAAATTAACCCCTAATGGGCTAAAAAGGGGGTAGATGTTTATTAAAGTGAAAGAGTAATTTTGGAGTTGTGGTTTTAAAAGTTGGTAATAGTATTTTTTAATACAAATGAATACTACGCGTATGAAACTGCGGGGCGTCCACTAGTATGTATATACACGGTTTGTATTGCCACCAAATATACACTACAGCTTAACGATAACGTATAGAGAAATACTGAAAAATAATATATATCTAATTTTCTTTTTCTGAATAAAGCACTATTATAAGACAGTCGCAAATCTGTGCACCAAATAAATTGTTTTGTTAAAGCAATCTTGACATCAATGACTAGTCGTATTAAATTCGCTATTCACTGCGGCTTGATTTTATGAGTCAGCGCCATATTTTAATTGTCTCGCGTATCAAACCGGGAAGGAATGACAATGGACATTTCACTAACATGGAAATTCGCGTCGTTTTAGGGTCGCAAAATCAAGAGAAAACTTTTATTCGTGCACATACTGTATTTAGTAGTAGAAGGTTACGTAAATTGTAACTTTTATATGACTTTTGTGAAAATTACATAGGTTGGTAAAGTTTAAGTTATTACTTAGTTACAATAGGTAATTTTTTTCTCCTCAAATCGCGTGGATCTTAGAATTGAAAGTTTTATTGTTGAGCTGAATGATAATATAGTAAACTGATAGTAGAAGAACTGTTTTAGGCATAAGATCACTAAATATGAAACGTGTTCGATATTGTTGTCGAAGTGTTTTCCTGACAATATTCATGATTTTTTTTTTAATCACTATGAACAAGCGTTTCACCACCATCCTACCTGATGTTAAGCAGCGAAGTGGTCTACGATGGAGCACACTTTTTCAGTAGGTACCTATTCACCCGCGACTTATCAAAAAACATGGTTCCTATTTATAAAAGAAATAGACTCATTTATATTATTCTCATGAAACTTTCCTCATGAAAGTCTTAATTAGTTTTAAACTGGGTAATCCATATGAAAATGCTACGGCGTAGCCCAGTTGCTACATGTCGTAGCTTTCATCAGGTCATCGTCTACGCACTACGTGCAGGCGGCCGTAGCATCAACACAAAACCCTATATTATAAATCCATTGTTTTATGCTGGCTCATTACATAGAGGGGAGTGTACTCTTGTAGCCACACAAAGGTATCTTGACCTTCTTCTTAACGTTTGTTGTATGTTAGACATGGGTCTACATAAAATGGTCCTTTAAAACGAAGTGCTCACCACTGCACCGAGGTAATGGATTTCCAAAGGACGCCCTCAAAAGAATTACCGTGATTAATGTTCTAGGTTTGATTGCGCTTTAAGATGACGTAGTGGTTTATTTGCTTTTGGTTAAATAATTTATTTTATGGACGCTTTTAAATTTACGATTGTGAAGTACGTGCAGTCTCCTCCCTTGATTTACGAGCATATTGCGGGGTACTTTCTAATATTTTTTTATAATGAATGTTAGTATCTACCTACAATTTTTTTTTTTGTTTTTCGTAGGAAAAAATATCTTATTTCTCATGCATTGATAATCAAGTCTTTATAATTCTTATTAAAGTGGAACCTTTGAAGATATGACGTCTGCTATGTCACTACTACCGGCTTGTTGATTACAGCTTCATCATCATCATCATCAGCCTATACTTGATTAGAGCTTAAGTTGAAAAATTATAAAATCTATGCCGATGAGACGTAAATAGGATACATTAGCTGACTTCCTTCCCGGCATGTCGTAGAAGCCGACTATGGGATCTGGAGATTTAGGTTTAGTCAGGCGATAAACTAGATCTAGCAACTTGTGACTTATGTTGAATATGGCCGATAGGTCCTTTTGATCGTAAGGTTGTGTCTATCCACTTTTGGGCATTAGGGACGTGAGTGTATGTATCTATTAATGAACTTCTTCGGTTTTGACTAAAAACAAAACGGACTTCCCCGTTCCAAAACGGAATTCCGTGAGAATTTCGGGAATTATTTTCCTAGTGTACCCCTAACGGTACCTAAGCTAAGTTCCTGCTAAATTTCAAGTTTCTCCATTTAGCTGTCTGAGCTGTGCGTTGATTGTCAGTCAGTCAGCTTCTCCTTTTATGTATTACTAGCTGTCCCGGCAGAAATTTGTTTTGCCATAATAAGTTGCCTTTGTGCCTCGTGTATTGGGGGAAATATAACTGGTAGAAGCATGAAAAATAGACAGTAGCCGATTCTCGGACATACTGAATACGCATATAAAATTTGGTAAAAATCGGTAAAGCCGTTTTGGAGGAGTACGGTAACTAACTGGAAATTATATATATTAGATTTAGATATTATTTAAATTAAAAAAAGATAAAAGACATAGATTGTAACTTTTTTAAAATAGCAATATATCCACAATCGTGTAAAGCGTCCAAACATCTCGGGGCAGCGGGGGCGGGCACATTCCTGAGACGCTATCAACTGAATCAATTACGGGGTAAGTCGGAGCTAGAGCACTCCGGAGCCTGGCACCGACCTCGCTGAAAGGAAACCGCATTGGAGTGCTGTTTTAGGGGAAATAGATAAGTTTGTTTTTATGCTTCCCGCCGCCCACCGTCGATTTTGGAAAGAAAATATAGGAATATTAAAAAAAAACACTATTTCCTAGAAATGAAATTTCTACGGGAATTTAAAAAAAAATCGGTTTGTTTTTCTTCTTTTATGTTATTGAAGATCATCGGAATAAGATACTAACATTTATAGTGAGAGACTAATATTTGACCTCCAAGTTAAGTTTTACAACGATATTAAGAACTGCTTTCTTTTTGTACATCTACTTAATGGATAACGATATAAGTGTTATGTATACTAATGAATGCATAATAATGTGTATAAGAACCACAGCATTTATCTTTACTTACCCTTATAGAAAACAGGCATAATGTTAATATAGTGGAAATACTATCCTCATGTAAATACACCTTAAAAGCCCGGTCCATCTATACAGAATACTGCTTCCTGGAAACAGTAACTGCCCCTTCCTGTGGAGCAACTCTGCAGGTTTTCGGCAATTCTGTAAACTAAAGCTTTTGCTCAAAACACGAGTTTTAATGAAATAATAGCTTCGACGGCGGCGGCGGCGTTATTCAATTTTCGCAACAAAGAATATTATTTAGTAAAATCATACAACAAACACTAAAGCATGTTAATTCCTTTCAAAGGACCCTTTACTTTTATCTCTGTGTATATACAACTCAAAGTATGATTATGTACTACCCTTGAAGATTCCAGGGTTTTCTAGAGAGAAAACTGAAATTTTGCACAGGGGTTGCATGTGTGATGTTTACGTGAGATATGAAAGGATTTTTCAAAATTCAAAATTATAAATAGGGGGCTAAATAGGAATTTTGGAGTTATAATTCTACAACTTGGTGGTAGTATTTTTTAATAGAAATTAGTACTGAAACAACGCGAATGAAATCGAGGGTCGTCCACTAGTCAACAAGCCGATTGTTGACTAGTCGCGCTTCACCAAGGATTGACATACGATTCTGATTTTCTTAACGCGACGTGGGTGACGGTGAAGGAGTAGGTTCTCAATTTGTCTGTATTTTTTTTAATGTTTGTTACCTCAAAAGTTTCGCCTGGGTGAACCGATTTGGATGTTTTTTATTTGAAATCTGGTGCTCCCTGTTTATTCCCATATAAATTCAGTTCCGACAATGGCATCCATGGGAAAACTACATATATGTCAAATTTTACTGGTTGAAGTCGGTTTTTTTTTCTTTAAGTTATATCAAAATAATAAAAAACTATTTCCGTCATATTAAGCGTTACACATCAGAATAAGATGTTTACTTAATTTTAGTAATCCGCTAAATTGAATCTCAGATAATATAGCTTTTGGAAAGAAAATGTGAAAAGGTCAAGCATTTTTAAAGTTTCGCTATTCAATAGTGCTATTTCGTCAATATACGTACGCGCAGTAGAGTTTTGGGCGTAAATATTTTGTTATTATTTTATTTACAGAAATTCATTCCATCCAGTCCATTCGGATATTGTCTATTTATGATTATTCTAATCGTGGATGGGACAACGAAACCATATCTTTATCTGATTCCTACACCATACCAAAGTATACATATAAAGTAAAAGTAAAAAAAGGCCCCGAGCAATAGTCTTAGAAACGTTGTTCTGCTCTTCAATATGATCAACTTTTAGTATGGCGACAATGCCAGGAAATGAAAAAACCTTTTTCATCTCCATACAAAATGTCATTTCCCGGTTCAGAAAATCTTCTATTTATGTGGAGACGAAAATTATTGTGTTCATATTGACGAGCCCAACAACGTTTCTAATACTTTTGCTCGTGGTCCTTTTACACTCAGTACAGTATAATATACCCATTTACTTATTAATGCTATACATAACAAAGTGTACATAAAGTTCAAGTTGCAACGGCATTTCATAAACTTAATGTTGTCCTTGTTTTTGAGTTTGTATTGTGTACAAGTTGAAAATCCTTGAGTGAAAGGTCGATAAGTTCCGAACAGAACTCTTGAAAGTATAATCGTGTTAGCGTTTGTTGTGTTGCTTGCGTACTGCAAGGCCATTGTTCAGCAGTAGGTCTCAGTTGACAAAGAAAATATTATATTGTAGGTAATAAGTACAGTCAAGTCAACTTAGATACTTTTTCAGGTGTCTGTCGTTATTTGATTTATACAGCGGTTTTCTACCTTCTTGGGTTGGTTACGTCATCATCATCATCATCCATATTTTCCACTTGCCCATACTTGTCCACTGCTGGACATAGGACTCTCCAATTGCACGCCACTGTGATGTGTTGGTTACATAAATAAACAAAAAATAAATGAACGTAACTAATTTATTTTCGTAATTTATTGTTAATATTTCATGTATTTATTTATTACTTATTACTGGCTTACTAGGTACTGGCTTACTTACCATTTAGTTTCAGGAAAAAACAGATTTTTTTAAATATATTTAAGTAATTTATTCAAATAATTTTGCTCAACATAAAGACACACAATACAAAGAAAACAAAAAAGAGAAATTCCAAAAGGATACGAACAACAAACTCAATTCAATGTTTACTGTTTTTCGACACTCCGTTTTTTCTTTTTCAATGTATTAATTTGTTACGTGATCTATCTGTTACAATATCTAATAGGGTTTACATGTTCACTGTTTAAAATGGAGATGGGGTTAATACCGAAATTAACCTGGTTGAAAAAGTATTGAATTCGTCGACCGTATTGAGAATGCAGTTTTCCACAACTTATTCATGTCAACTCAGTACTCCACTCCGTGACTTATTTTACACAGCCGGATGTCACGAAATAAAATGCAACTGCATTTCTTCAGCTCCGTTGCGATACTGACTCTAAATACACACAAATAAAGTTGAGATTGCAACGTTTTATGAAAACTTAGTTAGCGACCGTGTTCATTTGTATGACCAGTTTAACTAGATATTATTTGTAAAGAATAATAAGGGTTGTATAGGGTCACATGGGACGAACACTGTAAGGGCACGTTTACCACGACACATTGCAATTAGTATTCCTGATGTCGCCACTTGCCAGTGTGGTGTAGCCTTAATTTTTACGTCTCGTGCCGTCTAACAGTTCGCCTGCTTGTGTAGGTACAACTTAATGTTGGCAATAAAGTATGTCTGCGGTATTTGTGACTGTAGGCGAGTTAGGTGTTCTTCAAACGGAATAGAAACCCTTCTGGGGTAGGTTATACTATGTAACGTATCACAGGCAAGTAAATATGTTACATAGTGTGATATCAGTTTATTAATTGTACTTCAAATTTGACTGCCAGGGTGGAATATAGTGGTCTGAGCAGATGCATCTAGGACTGCTGTTGTTTGGGATCATTAATGAAATGTTCTGAATTATAGAGAAACATAGAAAAATACAATTTATTAACATAGTACATGCATTACTACTGGAGTACCCGAAAACCGATCACAGTGGCGTGAAATTGGAATGGCCTATGTGCAGCAGTGTACAAATATGTTTGTTTAACCCTTAATCAGACAAAGTTAGATCTTTTTTTTGATGGATTTTGGACTCTTTTGACGTTTGATTCTACCGACTCCATCACATAAACCCGGGTAATGTTTTTCATAAAACCTAGCTTTTAAAAACAATGTGAAATTATTGTTTGAAATAGGTATGTGTGTGTCCTGTAGTGTTACATAACTTTTGTGATTATTCTCTGATAACTCCTCTGGAATCCTTAGATAATTCCAGTGAGGTTCAAAGTATGTGTTGTTCAAGTGGAAATATACTTGGTTTGATTAAGGGTTAAATCTTTATTGCACAATTTTAACAAATGGCGGAATTAATGCTATTGCTCATGATGATGACATACATACATAGTGAGAGAACCAATAATGTGGCATATGAATATATCAAGTACCTATCGATACTATCGTACAACGCACGCTAAAACACAATATTATCATTGACTAATATCTGTCATCAAGAGTGACTCCCGTGTCGTGTTACCTGCACAAAAAATGCAGCAATTCACAATAGATTTACGTCGGAAGGGATCACGACATTAGATCCGGGTGCGTGGCGTAACCGGGCCCTTAATTAAGGCCTGTGACAGGGTGCGTGCGCGCCGCCCGCGCCTGGCACCGCTATCGCTCCACCATCGATGACTAATCTACAACAAATGTTAAGTACACACACGATTTGATACCTTATTTATGTAACAAAAGAGACGATTTCAGAATGAAGAGATAGCAATCGAAAACACTCAACCGACACTTATTTCCGAAACACCGAAATAGAGCGGTCCATCATACTCGCATCGACGCGCTGTTCACGCGTCAAAGTCGTTTCTTTTTTTTTTATTCCGTGACAGTTCCTTATTTGTTTTGTTTACGCCGCCGCCGCCACCGCCGTCTATTTCAGGAGTTTCTTTTTCCAATGCGTAAAGATACTCATTTCGCAATCGCCTGGGGCAATTAAAAAAAAATACGAAGGAAGGGGTAGTGCTATCATTAACCGGGCGCGACGGCGGCAGCGTCTTAACAAGAATATAATGCAATTTTAAAATAATCCCCGCAAAAAAGAAATTAATGCAGGCACCTCGCTGGATCCTCCTTTTTATCTCCTTAATTGGTTTTCACATCTTCCAGTGTAAAAAATATCCTGTTCTTTGTAATCTCAGGCGATGTTTTAATAAATATAACGAAGTGAGATTGAGGGGGGGGACTAAGAAAAAAAATATCTCGAAGCTCCTTTAAATAGGGTCTCTTCACACTTGAGAGATCATCATGGCCGCTGGTGCGCACTTGATTTATTGGAAAATAATTAAACATCTTTGCAACTCGTTGGAAAAAGTAATTAAAGCGAATGAACCTGGCCGCTAAGAAACTCTCAGATAAATAAGGTTTTATTGACTTCGTTTGAAGAGTTTTTACTTAGTTGAGACGTAGCTAGGAAGTGAGTTTGCTATATTTTGAATCGAGAACGTATCGCCTGCCAGTCACATTGCTACTTTTAAAAGAAGAACGCATTAAACGATGTTGAAATGCTCAATTTGGCTGCGAAAGAGGTTTGGAACCGATTGATAAACAATTGCTTTGTGTTTATGGCTTATTGGCAAAGTTGTCTCCTCAGCAGCTTTATTACTGCTTACGGCAACATTCGGACTTGAGATTTTGTATGATATAAAAGCTTATTTATAAAAAAATATTCCAAAACAATTCATACCTACTAATAATATGTAAGTGCTAGTATAATTACTGTATCGGATTTTTTAAAGACGAATCTTTGCTAAATATCTTTTTTATTCAAACATTTTATATAGATTTACTAAATTGTGCCAAACCGGATGTATGGTATTATTCCTTACCTTACCTTAAGCATAACCGGAAAAGTAAATAATTCCAGTGATAAGATAACAAAAATAGTTAAAACAAAACCGTGTGCAAGACAAGCCAACGGAGTGTAGGACCGCCCTCACGCAGAGTGGACTGATGATGCGCAAGAGGGCTGCAAGAAACTGCATGTGAAAAGCCGAAAAGAAATCACAGTTGCGTGAAATTGGAGAGTGTGAGAGCCGTGGAATTTGGGGTGATGATGATGATAATCTGTGTAAGACATACATTGTACCTATGCCTTTTATAAATACATACACTTCTTTATCAAAAAACAAATAAATAAAGCCGATGGCGATGTACCAACATACATAGGTAATCACTTCTCAAGCCGAGGGTTGGCTAATGCCACGTCTGTTCCAGCATTAGCGTCTACAACTGCCGGTTAGCGGTTTTTATAGTCGAAACTTTGTTGTCTTTTTACCACCATTAGTTTAGATAATGGCTATTCAATATTTGAAATGTCTTTCGAACGCAGCCTTTTATTATTATGAAAGTTTTACCTCTATTCTATGTATACTGAATATAAAAAGAACCCGAACTAAAAAAAATGTACACCACGGTAAAATTTCGTCTCACATTTTGAGACGAAATTTTTTTTTATTCCCCCGCATTGTCGCCATTGAAACATTAGTTCATAATGATGAATCCAAACACGTTTCTGAGACCAATGCTCGTGGTCCTTTTACACTCAGTATACATTTTGGGAGCTTCCACATAAAATATGGGGGTCTACATATACCTCTATATAAAACTTAGCCTTTTTAATTCCATAAACGCCTTTGACACACCTTATGGTTCGTGGGTTTCATGACGACGTTCTATGGCTCAAAAACAGACACACACGACTAACATAGCCGGCCTCGAACTCACAATAAAGTTCGAATACACTATGCTACTGCCGCCAAGCGAATCTTTAATTGTTTGTTTTTATTTCTACGAACTAAAGTTGCTTTGCCAATATAAATTACTAGTGGACGCCCAGCGATTTCATTCGCGTAATTTAGTAGTACCTGCATCCCAAACTTCAAGCGTCTAACTTGAGCGGTTTAGATTTTTCATACAAAAGTATTTTCCCGTTAATTCCCGTTCCCGTGAGAATTTCTGGAATTCCTTTCTTAGTGCACCCCTATGGTACCTATGCTATGACCGTTCCAAATTATAAGTGCCTAAGTTCAGGCTGTGCGTTGATATGTCAGTCAGTCAGCTTTTCCTTTTATATATTTAGATAAACAGTGTTTCTCTACTATTGTGCTTGTATTACAAACCTTCATTTCACATTCATTATACATATTATAAACCTTCGTCAAGAATCACTCTATCTACCAAAGAAATCATCATCATCATCATCATCATCAGCCCATACTTGTCCACTGCTGGACATAGGCCTCTCCAATTGCACGCCACT
>SJJU01013331.1:0-30212 GCA_012932125.1 Conopomorpha cramerella
AGGATCAAGAACATTTTTAGCTCTAAAAAAAAATCTAATTTATTTAAATCAAATCTAATCTTCTGGATTGGTCTCCTACCTAATTTCCCGTGCCTGTATCAATGACTTATCATCACAATTTGAATAAATTATGAATGAATTCAGTTTTTGTAAAATATATTATTGATTGAAATCTTCTGAAATGTACTTGATCCCTAGACACTTTTGATGTGTGTATTATACATAAGTAAAATTGGACCCGAGTAGAATAGTACGCAATTTAAAAAAAAAACATAAAAACCTTATTTTTATTTAATCATTTTATTTAATACTTTATTGGACTAAAAGTACAAGTATTATTCAATTACTGTCCAGTCAAAATAACAACATGGGAGAACATACGCTCATTTACTGCAACAAGGCGATATTTGACAATATTTCGTTATTGTGAAAAGAATCCTTAGTAATAGTAATAAGATTGTTATTTAAACAGTGTCACATTTTGGGATGTCGCGTTGTTGCAGTAAATGATCTAAGTGCGATTACGGAATAATATTAAGTTCTTCTGAAGAACCAATAAAGTATTACCGAAATTTGCATCGTGGAGTGAGACAAGGGGATGTTATTTCCCCGAAATTGTTCACAAATGCAATGGAGGATATGTTCCGGATGCTGCATTGGAAAGGACGTGGCATCAACATCAATGGCGAACACATCTCTCACTTGCGATTTGCTGACGACATCGTCATCATGGCAGAAACGCTGCAGAATCTTCAACTGATGTTGAATGACCTAGCTGATTCTTCTCTACGGATCGGCCTTCGGATGAACTTGGATAAAACTAAGGTCATGTTCAATGAACATGTTCTACCGGAACCGATTTCAGTACACGGCACCGTTCTCGAAGTTGTTAAAAAATACGTATACCTTGGGCAGACATTGCAGTTGGGTAGAAACAACTTCGAGGACTAGGTAAACAGAAGAATTCATCTGGGTTGGGCAGCATTTGGGAAGTTACGTCGAGTCTTAACATCAGCGATCCCACAGTGCCTGAAGACAAAAGTCTTCAATCAGTGTGTCCTACCTGTAAAGACATACGGAGCTGAGACGTGGACACTGACGGCACGGCTGGCCCACAAGCTCAAAGTCGCACAGCGTGCTATGGAAAGGGCTATGCTCGGCGTTTCTCTGAAGGATCCAATCAGAGATGAAGTGATCCGACAGAGAACCAAAGTCATCGACATAGCTCATCGTTTTAGCAAGCTGAAGTGGCAGTGGGCCGGCCATATTTGCCGTGGAACCGATGACCGTTGGGGAAAACGAGTTCTCGAGTGGAGACCGCGTCTCGGCAAACGGGAGTGTAGGACGCCCTCAGGCAAGGTGGACTGATGATATACGCAAGATGGCTGGCAGAAGCTGGATGCGAGAAGCCGAAAACAGATCACAGTGGCGTACAATTGGAGAGGCCTATGTCCAGCAGTGGACAAATATGGGCTGATGATGATGATGATTACCGAAATCGGTCCTGTCGTTCACACGTGATGCCGTGGCCAAGGAAAATAGGAATTCATGTTATAACACTAGTACATAACTCCGTGTGTGGCCAACGAGTGTACCTAGTTAGTTTTTTTTTTAATACAAACTATAAAACCTCCTGTAGAATGCGTCCTAATAATGGAGACTTTTCAGGGCCCCTGTTTCTCTTAGTTAAGACAGATGGCGCTAGCTGTATTAGGGGGACAAATGTCAACGAAACTACTAACTTCAAGCAGTCCGTATTGAAGGCGACAGTATTTTTTTTTATTGTTTGTCTACATGTTACAAAACTGTCTGAAGTCTAAATAACTCACCCAGATAATAAAAAACGTACTAAAATATAACTGACAGAAGTCCCCATGGATACCTACTAGCGACATCTAGATAAGAAACTTTTGGAGTTTGAAAATTCCCCTTATTTATTTCAATAAATCCTATTTTCATTTAGTCCCTAGCTTCAGCCATTTCGGTTTCGGTTAGTGAGAGGTATTTATTTACGTCGCATCTAATTAGTATTGAATTACAACGAGATAAAAAACCTGTCTCAGATATAAAAAAATAATCAATCAATCATCATCTCTCAGTAAAAAAAACTTATCCTCTATAGTACATCGGGGAACGGTCAAGTGTCCACAAGAGGGTGCAGCTCCCGAGGGACTCGTCCATCCAGCTCGGTAAATCGAGGACATACATCAAAGCCCTCCCATCGGTTGCTGATCCGGAAGTAACCGTTTTATATTTCTTCTATAAAACCCTTTGTATCACTTTAGTAACCATACTTGAATTGCTGACTTGACTTCAATCTACAATGCCAACAAAATAAAAAAAAACAACCGTTAACGAACTTCAGATGCTTTGAAGTTTCCTATTATACAAGAGCTGTCAAAATGGTAACGGTCGATATTCGAACCGGGCACATAAAAAAAATAAACAATACCAAAATCCGTGTGTGTGTGTGTGTGTGTGTGTTTGCAAACTACTAACTTGCCTTATTTTTTATCATTAAGAACAAGCGTTTGACCACCATCCTGCCTGATGTTAAGCAGCGATGTTGATGATCTGACTTTAACGCTGTCTGATAATTTTTTTTCACATTAAAAGCCCAGTGCGTGACCCCACCAGGCCTCTAGTTAACTTATAAATTAGTTACGCGACACGTAATTCGCACATATTTTATGACGGCTTATAAAAAAATAAAACATTGCGGAATTAATTTAATATTATAAAAATACTCGCCCGAGGAATTAAATATACGACAGCCTACTTATTATATTTACAGTTTATCGGAACTTTGTTATTTAATAGTTATAATTACTAATTAAGTAACTAAATATAAAACTGCAGATAAACCTAGTGCTGATAGTGCGTTATACTAAACCGAAACCGGAACAGCCTAATTGACCTAAATACAACAATACTGGCTTATTCAAAATGTCCTCTAATTTCCAATAAAGACCCAAAAAAGCAATCTTTTTTTTACCTCCGACGACAAAAAGCGAAACTTCGTCGCGTACGGATTTGCCCCAACTATTCTCAACAGTAACCGAGGTCAGGTACCAGGAGGGCATAACGTCCGCGGCGGTCTGTCGAAACGACTCGCGCGGTACTGTCGGAGCCGGCGGCGAGCCTCAGGTGCGCTTTCCAAGTTCACCGCGCATGCGCAACACGGATGTTATACAAACGCGATAGGTTTCCTACGCCGCGCGTTGGATAGAACTGAGAGAATGCCAGGACTACGTTTCAATAGGAAAAAAGAAATACGTATTTGTTCGATGATAAAAAAAAGTTATTTTAGATATTAGCGAAATGTGCAGAACTCGATCCATTCAATTTACATACATATTGCGATTTCGCTAACGCAAATAATAACAGTCTGTGCTGCTTCCGGACTTGCATGGTACACAGTCATGAGAATGTACAATAGATTCCTTTGTTTACTGGTAGCCTGGTGACGCAGCGTCCGATAGGCGTGGGACATAATAAAGTAAAAGCTAACCATTACTTATCAAACTGTGTATAATTTCGTGTTCGCATTCTTTTCCGTCAGAACAAATTTAATTACTTTGTAAAAAAACTCTTTCATCATCAGCCCATACTCGTCCACTGCTGGACATAGGCCTCTCCAATTGCAGGCCACTGTGATCTGTTTTCGCCTTGCCTCTTTTCAACATCGCATTTTTTGTCATCATTTGCTATTTACGCGAACCAAACGGTTTGCGTCTACTTTCATAGTGCCGCCAGGATGTGGAACGACTTGCCGGAGTCTGTGTTTCCTGCGCAGTACAGTCTGAAGGTCTTCAAGTCCCTGGTAAATACGTACCGAATGAACTAGTGTGCTCTATCGTAGACCACACCGCTCCTTCACATCAGGCAGAATGGTGGTGAAACGCTTGTTCATTGTGTTTAAAATAAAATAACTACGAAACATTCCTTTTTCTCACATAAAATTATTTTTATAACTATACTTGTAACTTATATATTTTATTGCTGTTTAAATCGTAAGATAAGAGTGACAACACACCACCTTGTGCGCGACAAAGATGCTAAAGATATTTTATTAATGTTTAAATATTTTGACTTAAGGCCCACGCTTTTTAAATTTATAATTTTAACTTTAAGCCTTTAATCCCAAAGCGGGGTAGGCAGAGGCACTTGCTAAAGCAAATACCCACGGTTCACCAAGCGTATTTAACCCAACGTGACAGGGGTGAGCCCATCGCCGTTATAGGGTTCACACACCTTGTGGTGTGCGGGTTTCATCACGACGTTGTCCTTCACCGTATGAGCGTTGCGTTGCGTACATAGGCTCTGAAAAAGAGTCCCATTGGTACGGAAAGAAAATATCTACAAACTTCAAACTTCACTTCACTGACTCATTCTTACTACTTACTACTATTTCATAAGTTAAGTCTAATTCTACGTTAATCGAATAAAAGTGTTTGTGTGTGTAATATCTAGTTTTTTTTAATTAGTTAGGAAGTTAGTAATTTTTTTTGTCATTTTTTAATGAAACGCGCACAGACATTATAACTCAATATTGTTAACTGTATTGTTCACACAGTCCACTCGTGACCACGACGCATGCAACTGCGTCGAAACGTCGAGTAAAATAACCAGTGGCGTGCACACCATATAGGCAAAAAGACATTGCCTACCTTAGTATTTTGGTTACCCGACCTAATAATAGAGTTATTACTAGATATTTTTTTGTTGTATTCACGAAATATGCTAACAAAGTTCCTGTGTTTTGTGGGTGAGTAGACAGGTAGCCTATATTTCGTAAAGACAAGTTACCTATATTAGGTGTCAATCCTTGGGGATTACTGCCTACCTTCTGGTAAAAGCCAGTGCACGCCACTGAAAATAACAAAGGTAACCTCGAGCTTGTCTTTGATTATATTCGCGCCTATACAACCCGGTGAACAATATTAAATTAGTAAGGAAGTTGCCCCATTCAACATTACGTCAAAACTGTGTTAAAAAGGAAACACGGACATTTTGTGTCCGTAAATGTGTCCTGACTGGTAATAAATTGAAATATTTATTATGAAGGACCTGCGTTTCGTGTGAGAATGTTACTCGCGTTGTTACCCCCATGCTTTTGATGAGAGCAAACACAAATGAAACTCGCTACACACTTTGTAAGACAACCATTCAAACCACGACGGTTAGACCAGTGAGGCAGGCCTCTCGAACAACTGTCGACTGTCGGTTCGATTCCCGGCACGGACACATCGCATAGTTGAATAAAAAGGACCCAATACCAAACATGCCGATTTTGTAATTTAAGTTTTCTATCTTTTATGTTAAGGTTCACTTTCATAAAATTGAAAAAAGGTACTTATGTGTACTGGACGCCCCGCGATTTAATTCGCGTTGTTTCAATATTTTATACAAACTATAACACCTGCTATTTAGTGACGCCCCCCACAGCATAGAGATGAAATGTCGCTTATGTTGTTAGGCTCTAAACTATCTGTATTATATGTAAATAGGTTTCGTTTTAATCGACGTGAAAGCGAGAGAGAAGCAGGGTTACTGTAGCATTCATAATCTTTCTAATAAATAAATTTTCCACGACACAATGTTACCGTACTCCTCAGAAACGGATTTACCGATTTTTACCAAATTTTACACCTATGCGTATTACTGATAAGGTCTGAGAATCGAAAAGAAATCTACCAGTTGCATTTCTCCCAAAACACGGTGTACAAAGGCAACTTATTACAGCAAAAGCGGGACAGCTAGTATAAATAAACACAAAGTATTTATGTAGGTAATTATATCAGCCTTTAGCACTCATACAAATCGCTCTGCATAAGTGGAGAAGGATTGGCCATGCGGCTCCGGCCGGCGGTTGTGGCTTTCGGCTGGCGCCCTAGCGGGAAGTGGAGACGAGAAAGACCAACGCACACGCACGCTTAAGGCGGCGGGCATTGGCTGGAGTGCGGCGAAGACAAAGACAGAGGGACATGGAAGGAGACCTGCAGGGCCCTACGTACCCCCCGGGGTATGCTAGGACCCATCGAGCACACATAGCACAGGCTATTCTAGTTTGGAGTCCGGTGACCGTGCGTGAAATTTCCGAGGATTACCAGTGTTGTAGTCTACATGTCACTAAGGCAGTTATTTCACTAGCAACGTTATAGAGGGCTCACAGCGAGACGTGACGTCACTAGCAGACATACAGAGGCGTTCGGGCGCCTCCGCCGCACTATCGGGTGCATAATCTTTTAACTAGCTGCACTTTTAACATAGAACACGCCAAAGACTAAGCAGCGCGCAGATGGGTCGGCACTTACTATTATCGGAAATCTATACTAAACTAATGGACTCGACAGACGTTGTCCTGTCTAAACATCTGTTAATATGAATATCTAGGGTGGCCTGTGCCCAGCAGTGGATGTCATTTTTTTTCTATCATAAGAACCTTCTGCTGTCATTCATAAGCACAACAAAGAAAGAAGAATTAGCGAAATCGGTCCACCCGTTCCGGAGTTATGGCATGACAACGAAAAGTGGCTTTGATTTTTATATATAATAGACAAGCATAACCCCACATAACAGTGGCGTGCGATTGGAGAGGCCCATGTCCAGCAGTGGGAAATATGGGCTGATGATGATGATGCTTAATATGATTTAATGAAAGTGATATTTTTATGTAGATTCCAATGGTTTTAGTTATTAGATACAGAAAGAAGAAAAGTGTTTTGAGTTTCGAAAAAAAGGTAGCGGTGCTGTATCATACATTCAAACACAGGTATAATAACATGAAATTTTCAGATTTTATATTGAAACAGCCTTTCAGCATGAAAATCTACCATCTCGGCTACGTGGTGTTAAAAAAGTTGTTCCACAGCGCCGATCTTCCAAGGGAAGCGGTAGTGGCCACGAACGAAAATACTAATTTAACTGTCTACTGAATTTATTTCTACATAAAAACTTTATAAATGCCTGCGATCCCTGACACTTTTAGGTTTCATGAAACTACACACATCGAAAGTATCTAGGGATCAAGAACATTTTTAGCTCTAAAAAAATCGAATTTATTTAAATCAAATCTAATCTTCCGGATTGGTCTCCTACCTAATTCCCCATGCCTGTATCAATGACTTATCAACACATTTCGAATAAATTATGAATGAATTCAGTTTTTGTAAAATACATTATATTCTTGATTGCAATCTTCTAAAATGTAAACTCAATATTGTTCACCGGGTATATAGGCGCGAATATAACCAAAGACAAGCTCGAGCTTACCTTTGTTATTTTACTCGACGTTTCGACGCAGTTGCATGCGTCGTGGTCACGAGTGGACTGTTATAATGTTGTAATGTCTGTGCGCGTTTCATTAAAAAATGTTCTAAAACGTACTTGATCCCTAGACACTTTTGATGTGTGTAGTTATATCCAAGTGTCCTATCTAACGGAGAGCAGCAGCTCGTTGATCTTTGGTCGAAATCTCCATACAATGGTCGGCAGTGGAGCTCTGAAATCGCTCGGAACGGCCGAGGCGCATGCCCAGCTGTATAAATAGGCCCCGGCAGCGGGCCCTCCACGGAATTCTCACCATTTCCCTCATATTTCATTGATCGAATGATATTATAAGGTATTTTGGGCTTCACGAAGTTCGTTCCGTGAACCAAAACCGAACGATGTCAGCAGATCGGAAATGAATCGCTGCATGCACAATATTCTCATTCTAGTAACGTCATTGCATTTCCAGACATAGATATTATTACTTGATACTGTTTTAGATGTTCCAATTCGGATGGAAACTTTCTAGTAAGTAGGTTATTATTATGGATTCTCTTAGGGCCTTAGTAATAATGGCGGTATTGCTATTTGCAAGATATACAAAGCCCAACTTAACTTGTCAATTGTATGTCAAATACGGAATAACCAGTTCAAGTAGACCTGTAATAACCACTGTATAAGTGACAATGTGTTTATTGGTAACGGGGTTAGACTTTACCGGAAAACTTTATGTTCCTTTACAAAAGGCATTTGAAAAACAACTTACTTTTAACCCTATCGTTGTTCCAAGTTAGACTGATTTCGTGAACATCCTTCTAATATTATAAATGCGAAAGTTTGGATGGATGGATGTTTGTCCTTCTTTAACGCAAAAAGTACTGGACTAATTTTGATGAAACTTGGCAGCATTGTAGCTTATAAACTAGAATAACATAATACAAAACGAATAACATAAAACAACGTTTGCCATGTCAGCTATTCTTAGTTATGAATTTAGACTATTTTGTAGCTTATTCGTCATTTGTGAAACATTTTAATGAAGAAATCTCTTTCAATAACAAGGAGGGGGTTAATCAATCAAGAAATTAAACTATTCCAAACTTTGCAAGACAAACACAACAGTTTGCTAACTTCTGATAAACTTTCCATTTTAACACTTTCATGGACAGTGGACACGCGCAATAGAAGTGTTATTGTCTTTACGGCTGTAGTTGCCTGTCAGTGTTAAGATAGTAAACTCAATAATTACTAATATTATAATGAGGAAATAATTGTATGGGTGGATGTTTGTAACGAATAAACTCAAAAACTACTGGACGAACTTCGACATTTCCTCAACATTATAATGCTACATTATCCCTGAGGTAACATAAGCGAAGCATTTTATCCCAAAATACCCACGGGAGCGAAAAAAAACGCGTGTAACATCGCGCAGTGCAGCTAGTAGTTAATATAATCTATTAAACAGATCACATGGCGTGCAATTGGAGAGAGGTCTATGTCCAGCAGTGGACGAGTATGGGCTGATGATCAGTGGCGTGCACTGGCTTTTAAGACAAGGTAGGCAGTAATCCCCAAGGATTGACACCTATGTATACGAAACTTGTCTTTACGATATCTACCTATCTACTCACCCAAAAAAACACAGGACCTTCGTCAACATGTGTCATGGGTACAACAAAGAAAGATCTAGCATACATACATACATACACTTCACGCCTGTCTCCAAGAGGGGTAGGCAGAGACTACAGATCTCCATTTGTCACGGTCCTGATATACCCCTTTCGCTTCATCTACATTCATACATCTTTTCATACATGACCTTCGGTTTCGAGTACTTTTCACGCCAGCAATAACTCTATTAAGTCGGGTAGCCAAAATACTAAGGTAGGCAGTGTCTTTTGGCCTATATGGTGTGCACGCCACTGCTGATGATGATGATGAAATGATTCTGTACGCGCTCACATGATTATCACAAAGCCTACGACTGACTAGTGGTTGTCTATTTACGCAACCGGCGGAGTCCGCACACATCCTATAACGCTCTCTGAATCATGAATGCCCCATTGAAATGCGTATTTGGCATTCCAAAGTTGCGCCGGTGCTGTTGCGTGCACTTCTTGTCAATACCTATTCCGGGCAATGCTCTTGCTTTTCCTTTTTTTTTTCTTTTTATTTTCCACGCAAAACAATGCGCCGTTTTCGCTGTCGAACGGCTCCGCTCAAGGGCATAGCTAAAGCCACTTAGTTCGTTTCCATCTCGCTCATAATAAAAGTATACGGCTTTTACTTTAAAGGATAGAAATATGCTACTGGACGTGTACCAATGGGACTCTTTCTCAGAGCCTATGTACGCAACGCAACGCTCGTACGGTGAAGGACAACATCGCGATGAAAACCGCACAACACAAGGTGTGTGCACTCTATAACGGCGATGGGCTCACCCCCTGTCACGTTGGGTTAAATACGCCTGGTGAACCGTGGGCATTTGCTTATTAAGCAAGTGCCTCTGCCTACTCCGCTTTGGGATTAAAAGGCGTGAAGTGTATGTATGTGACAGAAATATAGGAACAAGTTGCAAGAGTTTTTCGTTCTTCCATTAAAGAAAAGTGACGACACGCAGGAAAGGTATTAAAGGATTTCCGTGTAGCCAAGTCTCCTGCGAAATACAAATATGTATAAGTATAGCTAAAGCTTCTAATCCTCGTATTTCGCCGGGAGCATTCCTGGCGAGCTCAGTGAAGCGCGCCAAGATGCCGCCGACACACGAGACAGGCGACCACGGATACACGTAGACAATATAACGCGCACCACTCCCTCGCTATGCTCTCCCGGTGGTCAGGTGTCAAGTTAGGTTTGACACAGATAGTGCCCCCAAATGGGGATAGACACAAACGGCAAAAAGAAGGAGACCAGTGACGCATGCGCGAACTTCCACAGAACGTGGCCCGTAATTCCTTAAGAGTTCCTCCACTCATGGTCTATCGACGTGGTACAACTTCATCGTAGAGTTTTAATGGATGTATCGGATTAGTGAATAGATGTGCGAGTCTTCGCGGCGTTACTGCTCCATGCCAAAGGCCAAGAGAATAAATTAGCAAACACACGTTCATTAATATTGCATACATGTGACGGGCAAACGAAAACAAACCCGCCAATTATAATAACCAATTAAAAACGCGCGTTGCGAGCCCGATCGAAGAGTCACGAAATAATAATTCAACAGGGGAAGCTTTAGAAAAAAGCTGGGAAAATGCATGGTACAATATACGCTCGCCGGTTTGACGATAAAAAGGCTTCGCTGGCGAGCCTGCTTCTATATGTAAAATACGAAATACTTCACCATCTGCCAATAATAAGGGAGCATAAACTCCGAAATGAGGCTTTTACAACTTGGACCTTTTTAGTGGCAGCCGGGGACGGTATTCATTTAGTGCATGGCAATAGCGGAGTAGCTTCCCCTAATACATTGACTCTGCCGTGCCTTGACTTTTAAAAGTAGGACTCTTATGAAAACATTTCGAGGATGTTCAGCTCAAAATTTAGTTCAGTTTACTCTTCATATAATACCTATGTTATACTGCGTGTAAAGGGACTTCGAGCAATGGTCTTAAAAATGTTGTTGTGCTCGTCGGCCTATTCGGCTTGGGGTCTTTTTACACTCTGTATGGTGTTGCTCATGACACTCAGATCTAATAAGAATATTTATTATTCTGATATTAAAAATCTTGTACAAAATGTAGTCTGAAATTAATAGTGAGACGGTTCTGTTTTAAATAAAAAATCCTTGATTTTAAAATATTGCATACAAGTTCCGGGAAATTTGGAATATAAAGCACAGTCCTATCGAAGCACTATCCAAATTTTAAAAATCGATTTTAAGCTTCAATCGCAATGTTGAATATTACTTATTTCATAAAAATATGTTCATAGCAGCATCGCAAAAACTTTATCAAAAAAATTGTTTTCAATTAAAATAATTAAAAATTCCTCTCAAGTTTCAAATGTAGTAGGCAGTTATTACTAGGTAGCTACCTAGTCATTTGTCATTATGCGCGTACGGGCCCGCATCGTCGCGTGCTCAGTTTTTTACCACAAACTATTTATTTATTACTCGCCATGGGAACATTTCACAACAGAAAGCGTCTACTCACACGATATTGCTATTACTAATATCTCGATGTATTATGGCAAAGTATGAAAAACGTATTCAATTTCGCAGAAACCGGGCGCTATCGTAGTTTGTAATGTCACATTCTAGAGATATATGACGTATAGGAAGGCGATTGAAAACACCGATATGAATGATCCAATAAATAAGCCGACGATATAAATTACTTACTTACATTACCCACACCGTTTCTGTCTTCCACAAGAGGTGGAGTTATGGTAATGGGCGACTTCGATCAATCTCCAAGATAAGAGAATAAAAATTTTAAAGGAAAACCAGTAAATAATAGTTGGCTAGGAAAAAGTCAACTTAGCTTTAATAGCAAAATAATGGATAGGGAGATTGCGCAGATAAAGACCTGAATTCTAGCAATAGTATAAATCAATAGACCACTAGATATCTAAATATTACCTACATTTTTCTGGCACTAAATTATAAATACTAAAATACAAAATAGCAACCTCATCGCGTGCAATAAATAAGTACGTTTTTAATATCCAACCAACCAAAAAGCTTATAAGTTGTTCAAGAAACGGTGTTACACTGGACGTCGATTTTAACTGGTTCGAAGAACGAAAAGTACCAGGAGCGCAGAGATGCCGCGGAGCTATACTGATCTGTGTGTATAGGCTTGCGCTACGCGGGGTGGAGCGTATTATCTGTGGCGTTCTTTGTGTCCAGAGTGCGCGGCGCGGCGGCGGCGGCGGTGCGGCGTGGCCGTCGACGCACGCCGCTTCCTGCGATAAGGTTCTGATGGATCGTTTCCTATCGTCATGAGAGCAACAGATACGGAATAGCCATGTGTAAAACTGTAGTCAATCTATGTTGCGCTGGTGAATATTTTTATACGTTTTAAATAAATATATGTTATATATTTATTGTAAAAGGAAAACGTTCTTAGTATGTACTTCTACTACAAAATAATTGTTAAATTAATGTGAATTAACTTTCAATACCTTTTATTGAGTACTTGTGTCTATATAGCCAGTAAATATATACTATTACTATATTTATTATATAAAACATTATGGAGAATAGATAATCTAGATAGAAAAAACTTGTCTAGTCAATATACGAAGCCGGTAACTGCCGGTATTTTTTAAAATTGGTAGGTAGCTCGGCAGATTTTTTTTTTTTTCAATTTACAAAACTGTACAAGCCGAAATGTTCTCAGTATGTAAAATATATTATATTTTACCGTAAACGCTGCCATTCGCGTGTCCGGGCAATCGGCTTTAAAAGCAATAATGTCACATAAGCAAGTTTTTTATGCAGCCGGATATCCACCGTGCCCGGACAGCCATTTACAACAAACACACGCGGTCCGTCGCCGAGCGATAAGACACGTTTTCCCGGACATTTGATTTGATACTTAAGGAACTCAACATTATATGAAACTAGTGGAGTCGCAAACGGAGTGTAGGACGCCCTCAGGCAAGGTGGACTAATGATATACGCAAGATGGCTGGCAGAAGCTGGATGCGAGAAGTCGAAAACAGATCACAGTGGCGTGCAATTGGAGAGGCATATGTCCAGCAGTGGACTCGACAGACGTTGTCCTGTCTTATATCTTCTAACCTCCAGGGTGGCCTGTGCCTAGCAGTGGATGTCTTTTTTTCCTTCATAAGAACCTTCTGCAGTGCTGTCATTAATAAGCACAACAAAGGAAGAATTAGCTAAATCGGTCCACCCGTTCCGAAGTTATAACATTACAACGAAAAGTGGCATTGATTTTTATATAATAGTAGTTCTTGAGATAAGCGCGTTCAAACAAACAAACTCTTCAGCTTTATAATATTAGTATAGATAGACTAGTCGACCCGACAAACGTTATTTTGCCAATAGACAACAGTGTCTCTCTGTTGTTACACTGAGTGTAAAAGGACCCCGAGCAATGGTCTTAGAAACGTTGTTGGGCTCGTCAATATTAACAACTTTTACTATGGCGACAGACAATGCGGGGAAAGGAAAAATAAAATTTCATCTCTATACAAAATAGACACAAATTTTTGCCCACAAGCTCAAAGTCGCACAGCATGCTATGGAAAGGGCTATGCTCGGTATTTCTCTGAAGGATCGAATCAGAAATGAAGTGATCCGACAGAGAACCAAAGTCATCGACATAGCTCAATGTTTTAGCAAGCTGAAGTCGCAGTGGGCCGGCCATATTAGCCGTAGAACCGATGACCGTTGGGGAAAACGAGTTCTCGAGTGGAGACCGCGTCTCGGCAAACGGAGTGTAGGACGCACTCAGGCAAGGTGGAATGATGCTATGTGCAAGATGACTGGCAGAAGCTGGATGCGAAAAGCCGAAAACAGATCACAGTGGCGTGCAATTGGTGAGGCCTATATCCAGCAGTGGACAAGTATGGTGATGATGATGTTGATGACAGTCAATACATGAACTCTGAATTCAGTTTTTAAAACTGAATTGATTCATAGTTTATTCAAAATTTGGTGATAAGTCATTGATACAGGCATGGGGAATTAGGTAGGAGACCAATCCAGAAGATTAGATTTGATTTAAATAAATTAGATTCTTTTAGAGCTAAAAATGTTCTTGATCCCTAAACACTTTTGATGTGTGTACATAGGTATGGTATCATTTTAAAAACGGCTGTGTCCCAGAGAGATAGGATGGGAAAACCTGTATCATACCAAAATTGTGTGTGAACATTATGGATACGATAGAACCCAATACATTCTACAAACACATTGTTGCAAATGTCAGTTATATTATTAGAATATGATAGATTTCCGTCCAATCCCTTTGTGTGAAAACTCGACTAAAATAGACCACAAAGTCCACGAATTAGACTCCACAGGACAAACGCGCAATAGTGACAATTATACAATTTCAAAAGAAACATCGCAACTGAAATGAACGATGCTTCCAAAAACTCTAACCTGTGACATCATCCAGTCTCCCCGGAGAGCCGCGCGTGCTCCACGCGAACAGCTGATTGCCGCGGCACGACCATCTACCATCGCTCACACGCCAATTCCAACCATACACCCGGTACATATAAAATCCAAAATCAAACGCCCACCGTTTTAACGACCCCTATAAAAAGGGCATCATTGAAATTAGAAGCGTACAAAATCGACACAGGGTTGGAAATCCAAAAACGTCCGGTTCCCGTGGTTAGTAGAGCTACAAAATAAGATTTTTTCACTGCGACCTATATTGTGCTTTACCATCTAAGTAGTAAGGATTATATTGGTACGTAGTTTGAATTTAATGAGATAAAATGGAGCCCAGCCGGCGCGTTCTGCGCATTTCACTTGTAAGGCCGGGCGGCGAAGCCCCGGGCGCCGATAACTTTACTCGCGGAGCCCTAAATGAAAATATTCTGTACTCTCCTGATGGGCACTAATTGGAGTATTTTTATCAGAAACCTGTAATAAGAAGTTATGACGGTGTCCAAGACGAGGAAGTCAAACGAAGCTTAGCGGTATCGACGTAGAAAGTACATTGTGGTATTTGTGGAGTAACTCGGTAGCGTGGTAGCATTGTTTACACTCTACTTGACTAGGTAACTACTTCTGTTTCTGAAATTCTCTATAAGTACAGTTTCAACAGTGCGCTGGTCACCAGTTTGCGTTAACTAGTACAGTAAGTATTCATGAGGCAAACAAAGATCATGGAATACACGCTATGACAACATGTAGGTACTTCATACAACAAGAACGATGTTTTGCTAATTCATCGTTTTAGTACACAACCGTGTATAAGTATGGTCTATCACAAGTACATGTAGAATTTCATGACAACCTAGTAACTATATCTAGAAAATAAACACCGACAGTTCTTGTAAAAGACTGAATTCTTCAAGAAGAAGACAAAGAAGGAGACGTCTTCTGTATCGGAGTCGAAAAGCCTAGTAACACCGGTAGTCTAACTGTATGTGATGTACTTCACATCAAAAGTGTCTAGGGATCAAGAACATTTTTAGCTCTAAACAATTATGAATGAATTCAGTTTTTGTAAAATATATTCTTGATTGCAATCTTCTAAAATGTATAGTTAGTATATGGTTCGTCTTGGGACTCACTATATTTTGTTTTGACATGACAACGTTTAATTACTACATATATAGTAAGGGCTGCATGCACGAAAAAGATGACGTCATTGTCCCGTTCCGCAAGCGAGTGCACTACTACACTAGTATGATGTCAAACTTTACCGACAACAATTTTTTTTTAATACTCGCAAGGGTCATCTTGCGAACTTTAATCTGCAGTTTATGAATCTTATTTTTTTACTCTGCTGATATTAGCTTCTTGGAAGGTTAAGTTATATAACTAAGCTTACCTTTTGTTTACGTTTTGTAATATGACACCTTTCAAGATCATTATTTTCGGTAAGACTCTCTTTGTCTCCTAACAAACATAATACGACACCACACACTAACACGAAAAATAACTTTATTACTACTTATAACACGTGTAAAAAAGAATCAAAATAACAAACGAAATTGCGTCATGTTTATGATAGATGCAATACTTTGGGAGAGATAAAACTTTACATGCGAAATATGAATCCTCCACAATTGTTTCGTAAAAAAAATACATACATTTGGGCATTATAGAGAGAAAGGATGAAAGTCGATTGACGAAAGAGATTTATATGGGTGATGTAATGGGCCGGGTGAGTAGAGGTCGCCCCAGAAGGACATATACAGACCAGATTGGTGATGTCCTGGCCGAAGGTGGCGTGAAAAGTACTCAAAACCGAAGGTCATGTATGAAAAGATGTATTAATGTAGATGAAGCGAAAGGGGTATGTCAGGACCGTGACAAATGGAGATCTGTAGTCTCTGCCTATCCCTCTGGGAGACAGGCGTGAAGTGTATGTAGTATGTAAAAAATACACTTCACGCCTTTTAATCGCAAAGCGGAGTAGGCACAGGCATTTTGCTAATGCCCACGATTCACCAAGCGCATTTAAACCAAGTGACAGGGGGTGAGCCCATCGCCGTTATACGGTTCACACACCTTGTGGTGTGCGGGTTTCATCACGATGTTGTCCTTCACCGTACGAGCGTTGCGTTGCGTACACGCTCTGAAAAATATATATATTGGTACACGTCCAGTAGTAGCTAGACTCGAACCCGCGAGCTCCCGGTTACAAGTCAACCACAGACGCTCTATTCCTTTGTTTCGTGTTTTGCTAATAAAAATTTCGACTTATTTTTCCTACAAAATGTCAATATTTGCCCGTGCACCTTACATGCAAGTCATAAACATGAAAAGTATCATAAAAAATCGGTGCTTAACAGCATTCGTGTCGTGAGGGTCCACAAAATCGCCGCACCAGGATCCGATCGATATCCGCCCTTCGTCAGCACTTAGGGAGACTGATCCGATGCGAACTTTACTTTGTACTCGCTACTCTAGTACATGCAGTACCCAGTGGCGTGCACACCATATAGGCAAAAAGACACCGCCTACCTTAGTATTTTTGTTACCCGACGTAGTAATAGAGTTATTGCTAGATCCTTTTTTGTTGTACTCACGACATAGGCTAACGAAGGCCCTATGTTTTGTGGGTGAGCAGATAGGTACCTGTGTTTCGTAAAGACAAGTTACTTATACACAGGCGTCAATCCTTGGGGATTATTGCCTACCTTGTCGTAAAAGCCAGTGCACGCCACTGGCAGTACCTACCAATGTTTCTTGCAGAGTCGAGTTCACAAATATATGAACACTTCAAAAATAAGTGTGCAAATGAAGTTACAAAAATATGTTATTAAAAGTTTAAAACGGGTATTGTAGCGCGAAAATTAACCAAATATAAGCATTAAGCTTACGTTTGGTGCTGAATGGAAGCTGAATCTTTGGTTAATTTTCGCGCTATAATATCATGTCAATGCGCGTTTCCTTAAAAAATATTCAAAAATATTTTGCATGCTACATATTAACGAGAACGAAAGAATGTATTAACGTTTTACTATCATAAATATCTGAACATTGTTAAAATATTTTTTTAGATGTTTGTAAAGTTGCAAGCAACATACATATTTTTTTGACCTCATCTGCCCATTTATTTTTGAAGACTTGGAAGTGTTCATATATTTATGAACTCGACTGCACTATACTATAGGTATTGAACACTAGCGTAGCTAATTGTAGCTACGCTAACTATTACTATTGCTTACTATTGTAACATGGCGGTTTTATTGTCCTAGGCCCGTATTCCGAAACGTGAACCTATCATTCACCGAGCGTATGTAACCCAACGTGACAGGGGGTGAGCCCATCGCCGTTATAGGGTTCACACATCTTGCGGTGTGCGGGTTTCATCACGATGTTGTCCTTCACCGTACGAGCGTTGCGTTGCGTACATAGGCTCTGAAAAAGAGTCCCATTGGTACACATCCAGTAACCGGACTCGAACCCGGGACCTCCCGGTTTCAAGTCGAGTATCCGACCAACTGGACCATAGACGCTCTAAAACATATTTTGGTGAGAAAGAGATAGACTGAGGGTAGTTCGCGGCTCCCAGGTCTAGCTGTGTTCCGTCCCAGTCCCTTACTACTTTTTTTTGTTTGTGTATATTGCACATGTCAAGGAAATGTCAAAGGAAAGGGAAAAAAACTCTAGAGTAAGTAACATAACCTTTTATCTTGAATTGTGAAGGCAGGGTTTGGTCTCTATTCTTCGAAACGGGAATCCGATTCTTCGGATCAAATATCCACAATTATCTGTTAACGAAGTAATTGTGACACTTCTTCCATGATGTGATGTGGTCGTCATGCCCCAAAAGGGGGAGAGTTGGCAACAAAACAGCAGTGGCGTGCACTGGCTTTTACGACAAGGTAGGCTTTTAGTGATCCCCAAGTATTGACACCTATGTATAGGTAACTTGTCTTCCAAATATAGGTACCTACCTATCTACTCATCCACAAAACACAGGACTTCGTTAGCCTATGTCGTGAGTGTAGCAAAAAAAGATCTAGCAATAACTCTATTAGGTCGGGAAGCCAAAATACTAAGGTAGGCAGTGTCTTTTTGCCTATGTGGTGTGCACGCCACTGCAAAACAGGGATGGACAAAGATCATATGTATGGAGTTAAGAAAACGTGTGCATTGAAAAGAGGCAGGCGCAAGTAGACGCGCACGTCTCCAGAGAATGGCCCGTACGCCGAGAGGCAGGTAGGGCTTGGGTGGTGGTGGGCTTGTCCCTGAAGAAATTTCATCCATGAAAAGCTCTTTCTCTCTCTATCTTACCCACACACACACACACAGACTTTGGCCTAGTGGAGAGGTACCTGTGCCTGCAATCGCTTGGTTGGGAGAGCTAAAGACCTCAACCCGAATTCTTTACTTCATTATTTAGAGCGTCTGTCGTCCAGTTGGTCGGATACTTGACTTGCAACCGGGAGGTCGCGGGTTCGAGTCCGGCTACTGGACGTGTACCAATGGGACACTATTTCAGATCATATGTACGCAACGCAACGCTTGGACAACATCGTGATGAAACCCGCACATCACCAGGTGTGTGAACCCTATAACGGCGATGGGCTCACCCCCTGTCACGTTGGGTTAAATACGCTCGGTGAATGATAGGTTCACGTTTCGGAATACGGGCCTAGGACAATAAAACCGCCATGTTTGCAGTATGAGTATTGTAGCTACGCTAGTGTTCAATACCTATATAGTGCAGTCGAGTTCATAAATATATGAACACTTCCAAGTCTTCAAAAATAAATGGGCAGATGACACCACAAGGTGTGTGAACCCTATAACGGCGATGGGTTAAATACATCACATTGAACAATCGTTTGACCAGCAATCCTGAGTGATGTTAAGCAGCGATGTGGTCTACGATGGAGCACACTTGTTCATTAGGTACCTTTTCACCCCAGTGTCTTGACGTTGGCAATAAATAATAATACCGACGATTAGAGCAGTCCCTGTCAATCAATAACGTAATAATCCTAAGGCCTACTTTAAGTACATATTAACTTAACTTGTTACTCAGCCATTTAATAAGCGACTTCAACAAAAGGCGTCTTTCTCAATTCTGCCGTATGGATCCTTTTTTTAAAGTTTGTTTTCCGATAAATAACTTCGTAGTTTATGATCAGATTTTCACGATTCCCTTTTTGTTGGAAAGAAAGTCAGTCCCATGGATAAGGAAGTCACGGTTTGTTGATGGCAGACCAGATAACGAGAAATTTAAAATGTATAGCGCCGAGCGATTAGTACATGTTGAAGATGGTTCTTTTATTTTCATTATTTATAGATTAGTAAATACACAATAACACAGGTAATTTAGAGTGCAAATGTTTAATGTCACAATTTTCGTGGTTTCATATTCATGTTTGGTTCCAAACAATCGATATTTTTTTAAATTGTGAAAAATGTGACATCTGTTTGTGACGTTTTGAGCGCTGTGTAACTTTATGGATGGTTTAAAAGTCAATAGAGGGTGATATTTCCTTTATTTTATCGAGTATATTAATTTTATTAATAACCATCTGACTCAACATTGTTTTTCCTATATTATGTTTTTCTCTGCTATTAAATGTATGTATAAATACAATATAAACCTTCCTCAAGAATCACTCTTTCTACTAAAGAAAACCTCATTAAGATCCGTAGTGTACTTTCAAAGATCTAAAGAGAAGACAGACAGCGTGATTATTATTTTATACTATGTATTGATTCAATATTGATGTTAAGATCACATGCCGTCAATATGTTTAAATTGTGTTATGAAATTAAACTGAATAAAAAAAATAATAGCGTTAAAAACACACATCAAAAGTGTCTAGGGATCAAGAACATTTTTAGCTCTAAAAAAATCTAATTTATTTAAATCAAATCTAATCCTATGGATTGGTCTCCTACCTAATTCCCCATGCCTGTACCAATGACTTATCACCACATTTTGAATAAATTATGAATGAATTCAGTTTTTGTAAAATATATTCTTGATTGCAATCTTCTAAAATGTACTTGATCCCTAGACAGACTTTTGATGTGTGTATATGAAAGAAAATGGTAACAAAATGCTATAATTACTGTAACATATCTTTTTTTATTATAAAGAGTTAAAGCTGAATTTAATTTGTCACTTGTACATCAAATATGGAATAACTGCAGCTTATCGCATTGTACCATTTTATTTCTTCTGTAGAATTGCTCAGAATTTA
This sequence comes from Conopomorpha cramerella, assembly GCA_012932125.1. NCBI lineage: Eukaryota > Metazoa > Arthropoda > Insecta > Lepidoptera > Gracillariidae > Conopomorpha > Conopomorpha cramerella. The sequence continues at coordinate 20,608 of SJJU01013331.1, forward strand.
TTTTTATATTTTCAGAAGGTCTAGTAACATTTTCAACTCAGTTCTTTCAGACATTTCCTGTGTATAATGGCCATTTGTAGTTTAATAACAAGACTACCTACTTATACCGGAATATTCCCACCCACTTTCCTGTTAGAGCCAGGATCTACAGCGGCATCCAGAATAGACCAGAGCCCAATCTATGACGACAGGGCTGGGAGAGTGTTGATTGTTTTTTTTTTGTTTGATGATGGACTTGTTATGAGAGCCCCATAACAAGTCCATCATCAACACTGTTTGTATATAATGTCTATATTTTGAGTAATTATTGATTGCAGCTATCATTGTTATGTACAATAGATAAATAGGTCTCCAAAATCTTAAGAGCCATACAGATACTAGATAGATAACATTATTTAAGTACCCAGTGCTGGTTACTTTTGAAAAATTTACAATTTATTAAGAAGACCAAACATGGTATATATCTATTTTTAACTTCGTTATACTTCTTATTAGTAATATGGTTAAAGCAATATCTTTTTCATTATAAATTATGGCTTAAATATACTATACTAACATAAGTACAACAATGTCAAAACCTGATTAATTGCTCAACAAACAATGTATTAAAACCATACACAAAATATCACTTTTTAATTCAAAGATTTTAGACAGTTTTATATTTAAACCACTTTTAAATTTAACCATATTAATGCTTTTTTATATTTGTTTGTGGACAACTTCATTGTTTACAAACCCATTTATGTTGGGAAGAGTATATTTCAAACATGGTTGAATCAAGTTATTTTTTTTAGAATTTAGACCATTTAATAGGTTATCTTTAAACTGATATTGATAGGATAATGTTAATTTTTGTTTTGAAGAAGGAGATGTTATATGTCAAAAATATAAATGGTAACTGTCAAACAAACATCATTATAAACTATGCATTATATTGAGTTTTCAATCTCTAGTTATTGGTAGTGTCTTGAAAGTGTTTGGCAATAAGATAGCGACTCTGCCCTAACCGTTTTGTATCACCTTCCAATTTTTTCATCTACATTTTGTTTGTATCTAGATAGGAACAATATGGGGCTGACTAATATATTGCATGTAGGTAACAAACATTACTATTATTTATTTATTTATTTATTATTTTAATTAATTCAACGGTTGTACACGGGCGTTTCTCTGTAAACTGGGCAACTCATTCTAATGAAACTGTCTAAGCTACTTTTTTGCTCATAATATAGTAAATTTTCGTTAGGGAACAAGTATCTGTCTATATATTTATATACAGAAGATGAACCACAAATATTCCCATTACTTTGGGAAATATTAAGTATTTTCTGAAAAAAAAATACAGGGGACTGTTGCCAAGACCAGGGGACTGTGAACTTAAATAAAAATACAATTTTAGTCGTGAAATTAAACGTTTTTATTATTATAATAAACTTTGGAGCTTAAGAATTAAGTAAATGAACAATAAGAAATAAAGAATCAACAAGAATCAACAAATCTTTCTGTAATATTGTGCCTAGCACTGTAATCTTAATATTTACTTATTATTAATTAAATCACATATTTGGAAATACTTTCAGTACTTTGAATTAAACTTACACTATAGAATCAGTCTCAAAAATAATTAGTAATTTCTAAAATATAGCAAAAATATGCAAAAAAAAATAATAGTACTTAAGGTCTTATTTTTTCTCGAAAACATCTACAGGTGAATCAAACTTGTAAAACATTCTATTGCCTTTTAAAACTATGTTTGGATTAGACAGCTTCTGTACCACTTGGTCCATTGTAATGTCTGATACATCATCATCATCGTATCTAAATAATTGGCCTTTATTATCACAGAGCTTTAGGAATGTAACCCGGATTTCGCCATCTTCTTCATCAATCTTGTCAATTATGCTCACATATCTATATTCCGTATTTGTTTTTCCAAGCAATTTCACAACAATATAATCTCCGGTTTTGAATGGTTGTACTACAGCAGAACTAGGTCCAGCTTCATTCTCAGATTCTGAATCAGTGTACACATCTTCTACATTAAGTTTTGGCTTGTCTCCATAAATTATTTTTCCGATATTAAAGTGCATACAACAATCATTGTCGCAAAAACAGCTTAAATTTTTCATCACTATCTCAGTAGAATTAGATTTTATTGCCGTTGGATTAAAGAATTTTCCAGTGACTTGATGGACTTTGAGGGTGCCAACAAAAATTTTCATTTTGGATACTTCTCGATCGATTTCAGCGCTCATTTCTTTAATCGCTTCATCTGGTATAATGCTCAAACTAATTGCAGGACATTTCTTTTCAATGGCTTCTACAAATTTTTCCAGATTTTCGACATCACCTCCAGTAGCGACCAGGGCATCTGCAGTCCTCTTGCATGTAGCTCCAACGCCGTCTGGAGCGCCTTTACCATGACCACTTTCCGTATAGTTCCAAGTAAAATTTTGCACATATGGAAATCTTTTTGGTATTTTTGTCGCCATAATGTAAAACATAGTTTTATTTCTGTACTGGGTAACTGGTCCATCACTCAAAAAATGCAGGTGTTTAATTTGAGGTGGCAAAGCATTAAAAATCGGACTAAGATGAGCCCAAATGGCAGCTGGAGAATGAGAAACATTTGTAGAAATTGTGCAGTAAGATTTTGTTGTGTCTTTTAAATATACTACGACTGTGTGCAAACTAATTTGTGTGCGTGAACCGCCAAAATGAAAAGCTTGAATTTCTTGAGAATATTTAGTTAAATAATTCTCCGAGAAATCCATGTGAATAAGAGCATCTTCTTCAGTCAGCGTACTTTTAAGTTTTTTAATTGCACTGAACTGATGGACAATATTTCTTTCGTGAAGAAGAAATGTCTGTAGCTCATCTTGCAATTCTATAATGAGGTCGCGCGGTTTCACATCAAAGGATTTCTTAATGTATTTGGTTACTCGACGAGTCTTTTTGGATTTAGGGTCTATGAAGTCAGCTTTTTCAGATATCCATTTCTTATAACTGATATGTCTTATGTTATTAAATTCTTTATAAGAAGGATTATTATTAACACACTTTTGACAGTCTCTAGACAAACATTTCTCATTATAGCGGTCACAACACAGCTCCTGAAGCAATTTCTGATAGCTGTTATAATTTAAAATTTTTGCATTGAATAAAGCAGATACTTTTAAGTCTATGTTTGCGTGGATCATGCACAAACAAGTATCACGATTATCAACTTTGGGCATGATAATCCAAAAAGGTCGCAGTTTGCAAAAAGTTTGATAACTTAATTTGAAATTTCTCTTCTCTTGTTTGAATTTTTCGTACAATCCTAGTAATGAGTCAAGCATGTATCGCTTTTGTTTTCGTTCTGATTTTTTCGTTATAAATTCCTTCTTTCCAGCTCCTAGCCTACTATTAGAATCATCTTCATAGAAATTAACAACTGCTCTTACACATTCATCAGAAATTTTGTTCCTTCTTTCCAGTCGATCACCCATTTTTGCCTTTTTTATTCTTTTGTAGCTTATCACACGAGTTTTGTTCATTCGCCATAACTTATATTTATCAACTATCTTTCCAGTAACCACTTTTGTTAAAAGTCTTTTTTCTTTTTCGGTTTTCATCTGTGAGAAATTATCTTCTATTTGTTGTTTTAGTACTTCACCGAAAAGCGCTTTTTTGACAAGATCTTTTCTTGATTCTGGAGTGTCTGCCATTTTTTGTAACTTTGTATTTGGTGTATCTTTAGGCTTTGGATTTATACTCTTTTTTAATCGTGATAAACGTTTTTTGTACTTTAACACTTTTTTCTGCAGTTCTTTAATTTCTTCATCTTTTTTCTTTTTAATTTTATATCTAAGCATCTTTTCTTTATTTTTATTAATTCTTTCAGCAACTTCAGGTGTTACCATTTGACATGAAGCAGACACATCAGAATCTGGAGTATTTTCTTTAATAAATGAATTAGTAATATTTGTTAATACTTTTTTCTTATTGCGATACTTGGTGCAATGCTCTTTCCACTTCTTCTTAGCATCTCGGTGTTCTCGTGGCGTCATATTCTCAACAAGCTTTCTAGTTCCCTTTTCTTTTTTCCTAAGGTACTTAAGACGTTCTTTTTCCCTAAGTTCTTCCCTCTTTTTAGGATCATTTTTAATCTTCGCATATCGCTTTCGCTCTGCTTCCCTTTTTTTTTGTAGAATCTCTTCTTTAGTTGCTTTTTTTTTCTTTGGCGCCATTATCTAATCTAAATCAATAAAAAATATAATTTAGGGGCTGTTTTACGTAACCAGATTTTTTGCAATTATTAACCCACCCCTTCTCGTCAGTAAAAGTAAGCAAAGCTTTTACCCCAGTACTTAAGTAAAACCTGAATGGCCCCTTAGACAGTCCCCTGGATGCAGAAACAGTCCCCTGTCTTGTAGAGAGACAGGGGACTGTTGCCAGGGGACTGTTTAATTTGATTTCATTTATGAGTAGTACAAAATTTTATTGAACTATGTAATTTTGCTGCAAATAGGAAATATGCATTTGTTGTAACAATTTAAATATTTGTAAGAATCATTAAAATACATAAATAGAAGTAAAAAATATTCTTACCAGAGGACTGTAGGCTGTTAGGTTTCAACGCGGCTTCCACGGAAGGACGCTTGCACACTACTAAATAAGATGGCGTCCGGGCCGTCATGGCGGCAACCGCGCAAACTTCAGACTTGTTGCGTTTCGTTATAAGCAGAAAAGGCGTTGTTTAACCTTTAGGCTACGTGACACTTAATTTAAAATATAGACAGGGGGACTGTTCACAAAATGCGAAGACAAAGTTTCATAGCCTTTTTTTTAATTGTAAAATAATATTATTGTAAAATAAATAGGTCTCATTAACAATCAAATAATATTGATTTAATAATACATTCATTTCATTAATTCCAATAGATACTGTTTCGAATAATTTAGTTTGAAGTAACTACACTGCATTGGTGACATGCCAGGGGACTGGGTTTGAAGAACTATAAAAACGTTTTTAATATAAAAAAGTTTATTCTAATGGATTTTTAATGTTGAGCAGCGGTAGATTAAGGTATTGATTTTTGGAATCGTTTACGAAATATTTACGATCTTTAATTTTTTAAACAAAATTAGCCTGGGACAATGAGTTGCCCAGTTTACAGAGAAACGCCCACACATATTCACTTACATATTCGCATTTCTAGCCTTAGTAGATAGGACAAGACTGGGGATAGGGCATTGTAAGTTGAAATTGCATCTGCTCTCATTTCTAGGATACATGTGTAGCCTGTGTTAATGAGGAGCAGGCTCTTTCCAAACTCTGTGGATTTGTCTCTATGATAATACAATTCAAATTGTGGTATTGTGACAGTATCTTTAGTGATCACATGCGCGAAATTATATATATGGGCGTGTGAGTGTATGTGATTATTAGCTCCAACAGTTTTATACATGAAACTTGTCAACAATCTGATTATGAGTTTAGTTGGCATCAAACAATTCTTTTCCTTGTTAGATATTTTTGGAATGTGTTACCTCACACTATTAATTACTTAAATGAAGAAGCTTACTTTATTCTTACAATTGATAGGTAGTAAATATAAAAAAGGACTATAAAAATAGTACTACAATTTAGTCCATATATCATCCCAGATATTATAATATATTGAACTATAGGTATGTACATTTCACACTCCTTGACACTAGTCAGAGTACAGCTAATTTCCAAAAAGTAGATATTTAAGTAAATTTTTTTAACTAAGTACTTTGGACAAAATCTTCCCAAGAATGTTACTTGTAGTTACACAATATTTTTGTCATTATAAATGCATACAAATATATAGAATATTGATGACAACACAGTAGATAATGTTACAAATAGGTACCATGGTAGAATAGGTAGATATCATCCTATATTAATGAAGGTAAGCTCTCTAACAAAGCAAGTACTTATCCACCTAATTTGATTACTAAAATGGTATCAACATTATGTTCTAATGTGCTTAAACACTAAACTATTAGAGTATACTACATACAGATTTGACAAAACTTCGTTTTGTACCTACGTACCTAGTTAATATAGGACAGCAATAACTCGATCTCAAAATTTCCCATTAGGCCTACGCGACGCAACATGTTTAGAACGGACGCACGCCGCCGCGCGCCCTTCTCGATTATAACTAACAGTTTCGGCATACAAAATAGAAAATAAACATAATAAACAGTACTCACCTTTTAATAACTTTATACTGTAACATCTACAAGGAAAATCCGAGGTGTTCAATAATAATTGAAGCACTGTTTCTTGTTACAAAACAAAAACTTGACAATCTCAATCACTTGTTTTGTTTTTCACAAGCACTTTTTGTTATACTGACTGTATTACACTGCACTTTATAAATTATACGGCACACAGGCTTATTTTTGCTTATTTCACAACCTTTCCTTACAACGTTAGTAAAATTAATTTCTATTCACTCACTGTCACATTCATTTTAAAAGAATATAATTTTTAGAAATATTTTCCACTTTCAGTCTGACACAATTCACAATTTAGAATTTCAATACAGTATGTACAGTAAGAATAAGTGATAGATTATTTAATTATATCTTGGATTTTTCATTTATTTTTGTGTTGCACAGCACAGTCCCGGATCAGCTGATATTTTTATGGGACCTAGTGATGCACACAGAATCGTTAACATAAAAACCGGTAACGAAAACCACAATGTAAATAGAAGCTAGAGTTTCTGGTATAAAATCAAAGCTGAAATAAACAAGATTTATTTTTAATAGCGTGCACCACAATGGAACTATTTGGATTCGGAATTATTCAGGAATAATAAACAAAAGATGGCTATAGTCATTTGTGTTGCCAAGGCATTACATTTTGATTGGTAGATAAGTTCTACTGAAAACTGCAGTCCGTTTTATTGCGTTATGTTTTGTGTTTATTCGGTGAACACATTTTCGCGGTTGCGGGCGTAGCGCACGCGGTCGCGCTTCGTAACGAACTGGCGTAAAGCCGAGCGGGGCGCGCGGGCGGGGCGAAGGGCGGAGCGCAGGCGGGCCCACCGCGGAATGCTATTGTAGGCGAACTTGCCCGCCACTTTTTTCACTCGATTCTGGTCAAACAAGTTTTGTATACAACCTGCATTGTATGAATTCCGCCATTCTTTAACACAACGAACCGTTTGGTAAAGAAACCAAAAGAAACTCTGAAAAATCAGCCAATTCTCCGTATTTAGTAGGTAGGTAATAGGTAACAAAATACGCTAATACCTAAAATAGTTCGTAGGAAGCTTACGTTGGTACCTTCCTACAAGAAATGGAAAAAGAACGTAAGTACCTACGTACCTACTTAGGACATATTATTGAGACCTTTTTTTGGTATTTGCTATAATACATTTCGAATCTTCCTAAAAAACTTGCTACCTTTGTAGGTAAGGTATTCCTACTTCCTTAAAGAAGAAATGTTTAGAGTCCACTAAGGCGATACAGGTAGGTAGATGTATACCTGAGTACGTTTATCATAAATAATATGCTCCTAATTTGTCTACCAAAGATCCGATATCGAATTTCTACTCCAAGTACCTAAGAAGACACGCCGATGCAGTATAAAGCAACGAACCACTCGTATTCTACTCATCGTATGGTCGAAGAGCTGATTGTGTACTCAATGGTTTACCTTGGATACCTTTGAATCCCTAAAAACCAGCCACTTGAACTATGGGCACTTGATTAAATACCTACATGCCCTTTGACACCTCATATTATGCTTCAATTGTTCGGAGGTAAAATTATTATGTTCTGATTTTTTTCATAGCGGATTCAGATATTATTCGATCTACAACAATTCATTGTGAGATTCGATTCACAGATATATTGTGTAACCTTCATAAGTTTCATGAACTCTAGGTCCCATATTCTGAACGAAAAATAAACGCTTAAAGTACGTAATACTTGAGGCATAGTTTTCTAAAAATATAGACAAGCCCTTTTCTGTAACAAAATAAATTCAATTTTTCAACAACATTCGAGCAGTTATTACACAATATTGATAATAATACACAAATACCTTTAAAAACAATAAACATCAATATTTATAGAAAAGTTCAGGAATCAAATTAGATAGTATGTGGTCCGTGATATGTGTGACGTTTTTATATAGCAAGTTAACTGAAGATGAGAACATGCTCTTACTTAAGTAGGAACAAACTCCTTGTATGGGACGCCCTATCTAGTTCGCTAGTACCATAGACATCGTTGCTGTTTGACACTTGACATTAGATATATTAATATTGTTCACCGGGTATATGGGCGCGAATATAATCAAAGACAAGCTCAAGCTTACCTTTGTCATTTTACTCGACGTTTCGACGCAGTTGCATGCGTCCTGCTCACGAGTGGACTGTATACCCGGTGAACAATATTGAGTTATAATGTCTGTGTGCGTTTCATTAAAAAAAACTTGACATTAGAGTCAAACAGAGCATACAACTTGACTAGTGATTGGTTCACGTTTCAGAATATGAGTCTAAGATTCCTTCCATCATCGACACAGTATCTCCATGATGGAGCTCGTTGATAGTGCTTTAAATCTCACGGGTTCCGGTTATTAAAACCTATATAATAATTCAGGGACAAGCCCACCACCACCCAAGCCCTACCTGCCTCTCGGCGTACGGGCTATTCTCTGATGACGTGCGCGTCTACTTGCGCCTGCCTCATTTCAACGGACACGTTTTCTTGACTCCATACAAATTTTCTTTGTCCATCCCTGTTTTGTTGCCAACTCCCCCCTTCTGGGGCATGACGACTATTAAAATCCATAGTCATTATTTCTTTGATTGTCCGGTTAGTGCCTGACATTAACTCATAATGTGTTTCATTATATCGCCCTCCCCAAAACTCAGTCTGCAGTCTGTGCTGTCTATTAGTTCTATATTTGCAAGCTTTTCCCTCGGCGCCGAAGTGATCCATGACTACCAGTAACCTTACATTCTGAGGTTTTTTCTCCGGAGCTTCCCAAGTTTTTCGCCATCTCGCCGTTTATATTAACATTACCTACTGGTCTGGGATCAGGTTTTTTCAAGTTAATACTTGAAAAAAACTAAAGAAACTTAATGCTTTCTTTATTATGCTAAATGAGGCTGAAGGGTCCTTGGGACCCTAAAAAGGTTATGTCAATCCCCTTTTGAGTGTTACGGGCGTGAGTGTTTACGAAAAAGGCGAAGGTGGTTTTAATCATCCACGCCCTTGTTCGACCGGACAATCCTAATAAGAAGCCCTGTGGGGGAGCGGCAGCGTGGTATGGTCCCGCTGTCGCCCAGATGAGTGACAAAGAACGGAGGACCGGGACGGGTTCTCCGAATCTGAGGCGAATCCTGCAGGACGTAGAGCGAAATCTTCGTTATTAGGACATCTCGGAGTCACCCGACGCCGACGACCACCGTAGGGGTTTTAATCGGTGAGTCGAGGGTCAAGTGGACATCCGTAACGGATGTCCCCTTCAAAAAAGGCACTCAAATAGGAAACGTTCCACCTCTTCATCAAGAGGAGAAACCGTCTTTAGTTTAATAACTATGTGGTCACTGATTGAGCTC
>SJJU01013336.1:0-13901 GCA_012932125.1 Conopomorpha cramerella
AATCACCAACGTTTAGAATAAAACGAGAAAGCGATGTGGAAAACATGCAGGAGTGCAAGAATAAGAAACAATATTTTCTGTCCCTTACTGCGTACCAGGGTGTATCTGGATCCAAACTGTTAAGTTAGTAGTAAAAGCGACAGTTTGGATGCATACTGCATCGTACGTCATTTTCCAGGCATTTTGGTGTAAAATAGACAGACTGAAGGTTGGTACCCGGCTTGCAAGTCTAGTTTTGTTTGGTTTGAAGCTTATACATAATATGTACATTATATTATACGTCATGTCATGTCTCTCAGGGGAGAAGGCAGAGATTGTTACTATCCATTTGACTAACCTTTTTCGTACAACTTTTGCGCGTATTTTTATGTGGTTCCGTTTGAGGACATCACCAATTCGGTTAGTATATTATCCACAAAACAAAACTACAAATGTAGGAAATGCCCACGGTTCACCAAGCGTATTTAACCCAATGTGACAGGGGGTGAGCCAGTTATAGGGTACACACACCTTGTGGTGTGCGGGTTTCATCACGATGTTGTCCTTCACCGTATGAGCGTTGCGTTGCGTGCATAGGCTCTGAAAAAGAGTCCTATTGGTACATGTCCAGTAGCCGGACTCGAACCAACGACCTCCCGGTTAAGGATCCGACCAACTGGACCACAGACGCTCCTATAGGGATATTGGTACTAATACTTTAATATTTTGTCAATAGAAAGCCACACTATTTGTTACGTTCTCGAAACTCGATAAAAGTCTTCCTTTCGTTCGGTAAATCTTATCATAGATATATATGACAAAAACACAATCATATCACCCTAATAACATTAGTAAAAATACACAGATGTACAAAAATATGTATATAGAAACTATTAAAATAACACCCCTCACAATACAAATTACATTACAAAACCCACTTTAATACCGAAAGTCCGGTTTCCAAAAGTTCATCCCGTCTCGAGCTCATTTCATTCACCTCATAACAACAATTAACTTATTCATGAACGCGACGGAACCCTAATTAATTTGGTTATTTTACGAGCGCCATTATCTCGATGCCTACGGAACCCTCGAGCAAATAAATACAAATGCCCGAAGCTTTCTCTAGCAGCTAATTTTGTTTCGTTCAAAACGATACTATTTTCAAAACTGTACGTATTAAATTCAACCTCTTTGGAATAATCGCGGACACGTTGAGCTATACAGTTTTTGGGAATTCTGAGCGATTTTCTGTCTGTGGTATTATTATTTAGAAGGTCAATAAGACGTGCCAAGTTTACAAACGTACAGCGACTACAAACGAACAACGTCTCTGTTGAATTAACAATAGAACCTTATTATGTTAGTTACCTACTAACTGTGCCCCGTGGCTTTACACGCGGAGTTTACTTGCATTCCGTTTCTGTGGGAATTTTGGAGAATAGGTAGTACATACTTTCTTAGTAGGTATAATATTTTTCTTAATAACCAGGCAGGATGGCTATAAAACGCTTGTTCTAAGAGTTAAAATTAAAAGCGTAGTCTTCTCTCGATGCGTTATCTCTTTCTAATCCCGTGCATTAGAAAGAGATAACGCAAAAATTTGAAGCAAAAATACTTAAAAGTATCGTTCTCGTCAACTAGAAAAATTCTCGCACTTACAAAAAGACATTCTATCTCTCTACGTACGTACAAGTGTTATCTCGAGCAACTCTACATAAACTCTGATAAGAGCAATGGAAAGAGATGGTTATTTAAAGCAAACGCTTACATACTAAGCATACAGTGAATGTATCTCTACTCTTCTCTATTTTCGTAAAAAATGTTTTGTAGTCGATTTATTGTAATATTCTACTTCACTCTAGCGGATTGCATAAATACGAGCATTGCAATACGCTAATTTGCGAGTACAATTTTTATCTCTGTAATTTGCAAATACTTGTAAATTTACGATTCTACCGTGCAAGTTCCGCGAAATTTCAGATTTATTTTCTAGTTACTTGCTTTATAGAACCGCAGCTTTAATACCGCCAATCCTCTGCGGCTTATACTTATACTTATTTTTATTTTATGATGCACGATGGATATGTTATTCCTATGTAGATAAAATGGGGTTTGTGACGGAAAAAATGTTCAGCGCCATAATCTATTCACCCCAAGGCGAATTCTGCGAAACGCATGTCCGAGTAATCTCACTCTATTTCAGGAGAAAATTGGAGTTTGGAATTCTTATTTTACACACATCAAAAGTGTTTAGGGATCAAGAACATTTTTAGCTCTAAAAAAAATCGAATTTATTTAAGTCAAATCTAATCTTCTGGATTGGTCTCCTACCTAATTCCCCATGCCTGTATCAATGACTTATCACCACACTTTGAATAGATTATGAATGAATTCGTTTTTGTGAAATATATTCTTGATTGCAATCTTCTAAAATGTATTTGATCCCTAGACACTTTTGTTGTGTGTATTTTAAAAAGGCGCATGGTTGATTACTTTCTCGCCGTGGTGCCTCGTGTAGACATTTAGCATTCTTAATTTGTTCATCCATCGAGGTGCTGTTTAAATGTAAAATCCCATGCTGGTCTAGGATGGTCTTCTGTCATGTCGTTGGAACCAACCGACTATGGGATCTGGAGGTTTAAGTTAATTCAGGCTATGAGCTAGTAACTTGTTATTGATTGCCCGTATTGACATTTTTAACTCCTTATTATGAGGATTATCACGAGGTTCTGTCCACCCCCTTTTGGGAACTTCGGACCTTGCATTGACTTGAGTTAAAAAAAATCAATCTCCCCATACAAACTCGGCATCATTTCAAATTATGCTTTATGTATGAAGAGGTCGATTTCTTTTTCATTGACATCTCCTGTGATGGAGTGAGTGTGCTTCGAATTGCACAGCTAGTAGACTTCGGCTTAAAAGGGCATTCCACATTTACCCTGTGCTGTACTGTACTCGCTCAATATTTTTTTACAGGAAAACATTAAATTTAGTGTAATGTGGCAATTTGCTTGACCATTTATCCTTTATTTAAAATGCTTTGTGTTTAAAATGTGTATGTAATACTTTACTTATTTTACGTACAACGCAAGTGCCTCTGCCTACCCCGCATTGGGATCAAAAGGCGTGAAGTATGTCCATCATTACATCAGTCCATCCATACCAGTTGGCCAAACAAATTATAACCCAACTTGGCAAATCTCGAACACCACTTACTACATAACTTCGTCCAGGTACAAATCGCACTAAGACATAGAAACAGGCATCGTAAGACCAAATCCATTTACCATCAACAAACTGTACTATCATCACACGTACACTCGAATATGTACTCTTATCACTAAGACTTTCCTTAGAACTGTCGCTCAAAATCGTTTGGAGATGGTTAATGTGTAGCCACCGTAAACGTAATGTCTTCATTGGTCCGTTGTACAAAGGAGTTTTCTTTGGCGTCGAGTTCAGCTTGCTCCGTGACGTAACTAAGAAGTCGAGAGTTGCGAACTTCTCACTGGGGTTGGGAAAAATCCGGTTTGATCCGACTCGCACCGTTCTCTCGCACGGCCATTTTTGTTTTCCCTGTTCACATACTTAGTGGTAATTTGGGATCTGCCGGCGGAACTTTTCGCATTCGAGTTTGTGTCGCCCTTTTTTCCGGTGACTTATTGTGATACTTTTAATCTTTACCACACTTTTATAAGGAAGTGAGTGAATAGGTAATGTTTGTCGGTGTTTTTGTTTATTTATCTTTGTCAGAGTACCGTTGTTTGTGAATGCATGGGGATGTTACTATTCGTCTATTGTAAAACCCAAATTAACCTCAATTGAATCGATAATTTTGAAAACGACCAAAGTAAGTGTTTTTCTGAAATATTTATTTCGACAAAAAATCGTTAAAAATGGGCTAATTTATCGATTCGTTTCAAAATCACCAAAGTTCATCAATTACTTATGCGAATATTGACATTTCCATTTTAGCGTTTAATTTGAAAATAACCAAAGTCGGCTACTTTGGTTGTTTTCGAACGAAACTGTCAGTTTTTGGCGGGAAAAAAAAAAACAAACGTCAAAAGTTTTCTGCGATCTGTTGCTGTCAGAGAAGTTTTAATTATTAAAATTTATTTCTGAAAATGAATTCTGATAGTGAAAGTAATGGAGAAGTACCAAGAAAACGAAAAAGAGGGTCTATTAATGCATCTGAATACAAAGGCAATGTTATAAAACAGTCTAGACTCACAAACAAACCCTACGTGAGTCACGCTAATAAACAAATACCTGCTAAAACTCGAGGACCTGATTGCAAGTAAGACCATTTTATTCATCACTACCTCATATACCAGTTCAGGAAATATTTTACTACAGACAGCTATGGCTGAATCAATTCTGTATTCACAATCTTAAAGATGATACTGCAAACTTTTACTCATATCATGAAGGCTTGGCTCATAAAGGTCCTAACGAAGTCTGTACGTTTTTGTGGATGTATATTAATGCTCATGTACCAGAAACTGTCAAGACTTTGTATTTGTTCAGCGATGGATGTGTTGGACAGAACAAAAACCATACTGTTGTCAGATTCTTGATGTACTTGACTGAAATAGGGAGATTTGATAAGATTTACCACTTTTTTCCACAGCGAGGACATTCTTTCCTACCCTGTGATAGGGATTTTGGGTGTGTGAAAAGAAAAATAAAAAAACATGACAGGATCTATGTACCTTCAGAGTATGAAAGTCTCATTCAGAGTGCTAGTTTATTAAACAAGTATAAAATAAACAGCATTACATCGGATGACATACTCAACTTCAGCAACTGGTGGAGCCAATATTATAAAAAAACCTGCCTGTCTACAACATCTTTTGGAAAAAATGTGCCTAGGGATGAAAAGGTGTCCTTCCATGTGTCCAGTTTCACCCATTTCACTTACCTTTCTGCTAAACCCGGCTACTTACAATGCTCAGAATTTATTGATGGTCTTGTGAAGCATGACTTTTATTTAAAAAAAGGAAACAGTACTGTTACAGCTCCAACACAAAAAGCTTACTCTGAAAAAGTCCCTATAAATGACAAAAAGATACAGGACATTAAAAAAGTTCAAAACTATATACCAGATGAGCACAAAGAATTTTGGGAAGCAATAGTCACTTGGCCAACTGCATCAGGAAATGAAGATTGTGAATGATTTTTCATACCAATGTTTTGTTATTCACTTAGTTTAGTGTCCACCTGTATTGGTATTGTTACAGAAAATATAGTAATTTTGCATTAAATGAATTGTTTTATTACTATGTAGGTATTTAGATTTATTTTGAAAACAACCAAAGTGGTTGCACTTTGGTTGTTTTCAAACTAAATTTGATGTTTATTTGGAAAACAACCAAAATCAAAAATTTCAATGCAGTTTTAGGGCCAAAATAATAAAAAAATAATAAAAAAAAACATTACCCCAACCATTATTTATTACCTACCTTTGCACTTAAAACATAATATTTAATACCCTCATAGTCTTTTTTTTCACGGGACGTTTTTTCTTCTTCCTGTAAAACTTCAATTTTGTTACTTTGGTCGTTTTCAAAATGATCGATTCAATTTGAACGCAAACTATACAGATCCACCACCGACTTATGATGAAACTGTGACGGCTGGCGCGCCTAGTAAGTACTTATTTAAGGAAAGCATTCTTAGATGGAATATTTACCGATTTATTATGTACATATCGATATATATATTATAACAGTAGTAGGTTCTTTGATAGGTTCTTTGCAAGGTTTATGTACAACCATATTTATGTACATAATGTTCTATTACATTGGTGGAATGTTACATTCATGGTTTGTTTTCTATTGGTATTAGTATTAATAATGTGTGGGAATATAGATGAAACATCACTAATTTTAATAGTTGATCAGAATGTTCAATAATAATACAATACAATGCACACTTCATGCCTTTTAATCCCAAAGCAGGGTACGTAGAGTGCCGTGCCCATGCTTGTTTTAATGCCTTTTAATTACAATTCATTGGTGCATTAAAACCTGCTACACACCAAGCAAAAACAAAATATTTTCTTAATAACACATCTAAGAACGAAGGTTTCGAGTTGGGCAATCAATACTGTTCTAGTTTAATAAAGTCGCATAACAACACTGGGCCTATCAAGGTTGATACCTGTCAAAAAGGAATTATTCAATTTGCCAGAGTATAGTAGATGAAGTGGGTAAACTTGTGTTTATTCTAAAATGCTGTTTTAATGTATCAAGGTTTAATTTAGTACACCATATAATTTAGTTGTAGAGTAATTTATTACAATTGTTGGTTTCCATAATCAAAGTCAATATTATCCATAATTGCAGAAAATAACAATTACTGGTCTATTGAGCACTACCAGAAATATTTTGATGTCCAAACAGATGAAGTCATTGATAGAATCAAGTCATCTGTAGTTCCGCAAAACATGGCAAGCAATTTCTTTGATGAAAGAATTAACATAAAACCAGATTTGTATGGACCTATTTGGATTTCTGTTACATTGGTAAGCTCAAATTATTTAATGTTCTTTTTTCTACATTACATTGTTCATTGCTAGTTCATAATCTGAATAAACCTAAATCTCCAAATCCCATTATATTATACAATCAAATAATTTAAATTAATGTTCCAGATATTTACAATTGCAGTCAGCGGTAACATAGCCAGTTACTTACAAAGCGCAAACAAGACCGTTCACTGGAGATATGACTTCCATTTGGTATCTTATGCGGCAACAGCTATTGTGGGTTACGTTTGGATGATCCCATTGGCTCTGTGGGCAGCACTGAAATGGTCTATTGTTGTGGATTCTCAGGATCAAGTAGAAACTCAGGTAGATAATGTTTTATGAGTTGTGAGTCCGGCTGGACATGTACCAATGGGACTCTTTTTCAGAGCATATGTATGCAACGCAACACTCGTACAGTGAAGGACAACATCATGATGAAACCCGCACACCACAAGGTGTGTGTGAACCTTTTAAAATATGCTTAGTGAACCATGGGCACTTGCTTGGCAAGTCCCTTGCCCCTTATTGGCAGTAATCCCACTCTTTGTGTCTCGGATCACTACTTTTGAACTAATACATATTCAACCAAGTGTGGTTACTTCTTTAAAATTTGTTAGAAATTGTAATATTAAAGTTCACACAACTGTGTTATGTACTAATATTTTTTTAATATTTCAGCAGTCAAATTCACCAACAGCAATTTCACTGTTGTGTCTATATGGGTACTCACTCTCAATCTACATTCCTGTAGCCATTCTCTGGACAATACAGGTGTCTTGGCTACAATGGTTACTTGTGCTATTGGCCGCTACAATCTCAGGAGCCGTGCTGATCTATTGGCTGCTACCAACTCTACGTAAATCTAAGTACTTCTTTGTTTTGACAGCGGCAATACCGTTAGTTCATTTTGTACTGGCAATGGGTTTCATGTTATATTTCTTCCATGTGCCAACCTAATTTTGTTGTGTTCAGCGAAATTTTAAATATGTAAGGCTGTGTTTATACTGTAGTGTTTAAGCTCGAATCATTAGAAAAGTATTTACGAAACCTAAAAAGTATTTTTTAAACAGTAAAAAAGTATTTTCGCCAAATATTTATTGAATTCTATACTACAAAATTGTTACCTACTTTATTTATTTTTCTATAATGTTTTAATGTTAAGAAATAAATATATACATTCCTAATTATATTGATATTTTTCTTTAATGTTTCTGGGGTAATGTGTGACGTTATTTATACAAATGTATGATGTGTATCAATTGAGATATTGGGGTCCTACTAATATTTGTTGTAAATATAATAAAAATGCAAAGATATAATAAAGATTAAACCATATTTATTCAACATGCTGTTATGAATATGTACAAAAATAGAACCAAGTTTCATGAGAAACTACACTATACTACGTAAACAGTCATTTCAATACGTACAAGACATACTTCATCTGATTGATATTGATAGGGGGGTGTTACACTGTCATTGCCATCACGATTATTGTCATAAATTTGACAGTAGGTCGCCGTTATAAGTATCAGTAATTTATTTATGACAGTGTAAAATGATCTAAAACACAGACATAAATCGGTAATCCCGATCTGTCTGGAAAAAAAAAAACAATCTGGAGTGAAATGATTAATTTCCCATAGATAAAGTCCATATTTGACGTTATTGTTGTCAAACCATATACAATTGACAGAAATGTGGACGATTTTTGCCAAATAAACTTAATGGGGAATTACGGACGGTTCACTGGACCATTCACCGGTTCACAGTTATTTTACTTCTGGCTATTACAGCACGAAGCGCCGCCTGGCATATCGCATAGTTAGAAGAAAAAAGACCCAATACGAAACACGCCGATTTTGTAATTTAAGTTTTGAATCTTTTGTGTTAAGGTTCAATTTCATAAAATGACACATTTTGTTTTGTGTCACTTTTGTTCTAACCGTACGATACATAAAATACCTGTGAACGGTCTAGAACCAGTGATCTTTCAACCCAGGGTGAATTTTTAATCAATAATATTCCTTCCACTTACAGAGAGTAAGTATATTTTCTGAACATGAACGGTAAGTATTGACTTATTTTTCTGAAACCTAGGTCTTTGTATATGTCTACGACAGTCGGAACAAATTTCAAAACGATTCAACAAGGCATTCATTCACATCCGGCAGTCAATAGGACCACTTTTCAATCGAGCTGGTATCAGCTCGATTGAAAAAAAAAATTCATTTCAATTGAATTTACATACATACACTTCACGTCTGTCTCCCAGAGGGGTAGGCAGAGACTACAGATCTCCATTTGTCACGATCCTGACATACCCCTTTCGCTTCATCTACATTCATACATCTTTTCATACATGACCTCCGGTTTCGAGTACTTTTCTCGCCACCTTCGGCCAGGACATCACCAATCTGGTCTTCATATGTCCTTCTGGGGCGACCTCTACTCACCCGGCCCATTACATCACCCATATAAATCAATTGAATTTGAACTTGAAATTAATGGTGTTGAGCTATTAACTATGTATAAAAACTAATTTCTTTATATATTTTATTGCAAACTAGCTGTCTCGGCAAACATTTGTTTTGCCATATGAAGTCGCCTTTGTACCCCGTATATTGGATGAAATGAATACCTTTTAAACCTTCCCTGGACTTCCACGTGTAATTCAAGACCAACATTAGTCAAATCGGTCCAGCCGTTCTCGAGTTTTAGCGAGACTAACGAACATCAAATCACTTTTATATAATAGATATTTCAACTACCTGATATTTGCGACATAATAATTGTTTGCTCACCTCGTTGGAGGAATGAACACCAGCTACTGTCTAGGTCCAAGTTTATAAGAGACCAACGTAGGTCCGTAGGCCACATGACGTTCCATTGCTGGACGTGGGTCATCCATTCAGGTTTATCACAAGATTACTCCTCCACATGCTCAGCTGGGTTATAGTACAGAGTGGATGTCAGTCGGTAATAGTGAAGCGAGTGAAGGTGTCGAGCCAGACTTGCCGGTGCGCGGCGTCGGGAGGCTCCGCGTCGTCGCTCGCCGGCTGCAGAGACATCGACAACTCGCTCAGTATTGTACCTAGGGAATTAAGGCTTATTTGAGCTGCCTAAATAATTATTCAACCATATCTATTTGTACTAGTGGACGTACCAGGATTTCTGTTGAGGCATAATAGAGGTGCTAAATAAACAAAAACAATCGGTGACAAGTTGGGTTGCTTAGCAATGAAAGCAAACAGAAGTCACTTGGTGACTTGGTATTGTTCTGTGTTGGTAATGCGCTTAAATATATCCAAAGCTCGTTCTTTGGATATATTTAACGATGACATAATTAGTTTTAAAAAGAAAATTATGCACTATTAATTATTTGTACCCTTACTTTTTATTATTATCATATATTTATGTTTTATATAAATATATATATATATATTCTAAATCTTATATTTTTTTATATTTCAGATTATAATATTGTTAATGATGTATAAATTGTTTTAAGTAGGTAAACTCATAAATTTTGTGCATATCTGTACTAGGTGTAAGTATAAGAAATTTCAGATTGTAATTTTTTTTTTCTAACTTGTATGTCCTTACTCTGTTGATGTGCCTTATGAATAAAAAAAAAATAAGTAAAATAAATGTATTCACGGGTACCTACGGCGTTTCCTTAACAATTTCATGAACGTGATTTCTGTTATTCACAGAAACTTTAAGACAGACACTTGTGCAAATCCAATGTGTCGTTGCCTACGCAAGTAATTTTATAACAAATGGAAGCTCTAAGACAGCATACTTTCCTTTAAACTTCCCGGGGGAATTTCAGTATAAGAAGTATCCTATACTGAGTGTAGAAGACCCTGAGAAATGGTCTTAGAAACGTTGTCGGGGTCATGTCAATATGAACAAGTTTTACTATGGCGACAATGCGGTTCCAAGTTGACGAGCTCAACAACCCCAAGGTCCCTTTACACTCTGTATTTGAATCGCGGAACTCAAACACTTCACGTTGATCGGTTCAGAGTTACTTTTGCATTTATATTACACACATCAAAAGTGTATAGGGATCAAGTACATTTTAGAAGATTGCAATCAAGAATATATTTTACAAAAATTGAATTCATTCATAATTTGTACAAAATGTGGTGATACGTCATTGATAAGGGCATGGCGAATTAGGTAGGAGACCAATCCAGAAGATTAGATTTGATTTAAATAAATTAGATTTTTTTTCTCGAGTGGAGACCGCGTCTCGGCAAACGAAGTGTAGGACGCCCTCAGGCAAGGTGGACTGATGATATACGCAAGATGGCTGGCAGAAGCTGGATGCGAGACGCCGAAAACAGATCACAGTGGCGTGCAATTGGAGAGGCCTATGTCCAGCAGTAGACAGGTATGGGCTGATGATGATGAGATTTTTTTTAGAGCTAAAAATGTTCTTGATTCCTACACACTTTTGATGTGTGTAGTTAGGATTAACCCATTAGCACCCACTGTACTCGGAGACTGACAAGTTATTTTAAACTCTATTACTTGGCAATAAAAGTCAAAATCAATTAAAGATTAAGTATTCTTCTGGGCGTTAATGGGTTAAGATAACCATCTGGGTTCAGCTGAAAAACATGACATACCACAAGTGTCGCCGACAACGATGTCGTCGGCCATGTCGAGACAGAGCTGCAGGAAGGAGTCGTGGAGGCCGGCGGCGGGGCCGAGCCGCGCGCCCAGCTCCGCGTCCAGCGCTGTGAGCCGGTACAGCACCACGACACCGCTGCGACACGACGACTCGACACTACGGATTGTTGACGACGCTGCCCACCATAGAAAAACATTAATCAATCAATCAATCAATTCAATTTATTTTCAGGTAACTTAAGAATAGTACAGATGTTATTACTAATTCTAAGACCCATAGTAATAAATACCTTAAACTTAATAATATATATATATAGGTATATCTAAAATATACTTAAAATTAAACTATTATACTAAAACACACGCCCACCACACAAAAACATTAATACACTATAGACAAACGTCATGAGGAGGGATGAAAACCATTGTAACAAGGAAAGTGATGAGTATGAATGTGGAAGGATACAAGGGAAGAGGGAGACCAAAGAAGGTATGGATGGACTGTGTGAAAGATGATATGTGCGTGAAAGGTGTAACTGCAGAGATGACGAATGATAGAGATGAATGGCGAAAAGAAACGTGTTGCGCCGACCCCATCTAGTGTGGGATAAGGGAAGGAAAAAATACACTATAGACAAACCACGTGACTCAAAGAACGGGAACGGGGCGCTAGTAGACGTGGCGCGAAGGAACTCCCTGACCTTTGCGAAGGTCAAGCTGCGCGGGAGCAACAGTTGTGACATAGCTCAGTAGCTAGCGGTCACACTATAGTTCGTTTGCTAATTCGATGAACGATCTGACACATGGAAATGTCACTTTGTAAAATAATGTTGCTAGTTTTATATCTATAGGGATTGACTTTCATAATCGAATAAATCAACGGATAAAATTAATGAACAAGAAAGTAATAAAATAGTAGGTAGCGTTTGTAAAGAATGTTTCGTTCGAATCGTTCGTCTGTTAATCGACAACTACCATCGCAACGCTGCCCATGCCATCAGCGAAACAGTAGTCAATATTCTACGACAAGGATATTTCACAAATGAACCAAAGATTGGTTTGGTCACACCTCAGCCTGACCCTACGGAGCAGAGATAGATTTGCTGACTACTACACCAACGGACCCGTTTTGTTTGTTCTACTATTTCTTCTTCTTCCATACATTATGGTGGGAAAGAGACACATTGAAGGTGGTACGCGGAATACAGGTCTAGTTTTTTTGGTCTGAGGGTCATACCGATTCTCCATTTCATCTAGTTGCCAGAATAGTTTTGATGTATAACATTAGAAGTTTATGGTCGACGATTTAGATATATTTCGTCTTTAGACTTTTACACAGCTAGAAGGCAAGAAGTAACCTAGAGGGCATCATGTATCTACTAGCCTTTTACAAAACGTGGGCACCTCTAGTTCTACTAAAAATCCAGCGTTGCTTCTTTCACTTTCAATCAGGATCTAAAAATATACCACGTTTTGTTACGTGTATAAGGATTAAGGACATTATGATTTTGTATACTGAACTTTATATATTTTAAGGACGGGCCCGTTGGTGTAGTGGTCAGCATGTCTGCCTTTGCTCCGTAGTGTCGTGGGTTCGATTCCCACCGCTGACAGGTGCTTAGGTGACGAGCTTTTAAGCACTTGTTGGGTGTGTCTGGGTGTTTTATTTATATAAGTATGTATTTAAAAGAAAAAAATATATAAGTAAATATATCTCGTTGTCTGATTTCTACTAGCTACTTAAATGGGATGAAGGCAATGCGTGTGTTGTTGTAAAATATTTATTTAAGGGATTCCGGAGCGAAACACTACGGAACGGTATTTCAATAGAGTTATCGTGAAAAAAAAATCCGGCCACTGTGAAATGCTCTGATTAGGGCTGTAAGCGTACGGGTTTCCTCAGGGACGGTTTCCATCACAGTAACTACGTTGAGGAATATTCCAGCGATACTTACAGAGATGTTTCCGTCGCTTCTTGAGGAAGACAGCGCACAGCTGCAACGCCTGTACCAGCACCTGACACCATGATATACGACACTCGCATCTGAAAATAGCATAGGTACTGCTTACTCATTTCCTTACCTAATAATAAATAAAAAAATACACTTCACGCCTCTTAATCCCAAAGCGGGGTAGGCAGAGGCATTTACTTATAAACAAATACCCACGGTGAGTATTTGCTTAGCGTATTTAACCCAACGTGACAGGGGGTGAGCCCATCGCCGTTATAGAGTTCACACACCTTGTGTTGTGCGGGTTTTCATCACGATGTTGTCCTTCACCGTACGAGCGTTGCGTTGCGTACATAGGCTCTGAAAAAGAGTCCCATTGGTACACGTCCAGTAGCCGGATTCGAACCCGCGGCATCCCGGTTACAAGTCAAGTATCCGACCAACTGGACCACAGACGCTATTTACCTATTTCAGTATAATTGTCAAGTTTTGATCAGTGGACCAATATGGCCTGATGATGATGATGAATATCCAAGTTACAGCAAGATCCCAACATCAAACTTACAAACCTGGCCACATTCTCCCCGTCGGTACCGTCAGCAAAGCAAGTGTGGAAGTGTAGCAAGTCCCCGGCGACAGAGGCGGCCACGTGGTGCAGCTGCTGACGCTCCGCACACTTGAGGCAACACTCCGCTTGCCTCAGCAATACTTGCAGCTGGCACGACTCTATGGGACAAAAAGGCTCATTCATGTACAACGTTAAATCAAGAACGTCGGTCGAAAATCAA
>SJJU01013337.1:0-13016 GCA_012932125.1 Conopomorpha cramerella
AAAAAAAAAATACACTTCACGCCTTTTAATCCCAAAGCGGAGTAGGCAGAGGCACTTGCTTATAAGCAAATGCCCACGGTTCACCAAGCGTATTTAACCCAACGTGACAGGGGTGAGCCCATCGCCGTTATAGGGTTCACACACCTTGTGGTGTGCGGGTTTCAGCTAGTTCTAATTTTATGTTACATTGATTAATTAATTAACCGTTATGAGACTGCGAGCTTAAGAGATTTTCACAAAAAAACGTTCCAAGCCCTTGTTTCATTAAACACATCCATTGAAACTTATTTCGCTATAAAATCTCTTTTAAGACCTCTGCTTACATTGCTTACTACTTACCTTCATCATTAGTTTAAATTAAACCACTCACGACAGCTTTTACACACATCAAAAGTGTCCAGGGATCAAGTACACTTTAGAAGATTGCAATCAAGAATATATTTTACAAAAACTGAATTCATTCATAATTTATACAGAATGTGGTGATAAGTCATTGTTACAGGCATGGGGAATCAGGTAGGAGACCAATACAGAAGATTAGATTTGATTTAAATAAATTAGATTTTTTTAGAGCTAAAAATTTTCTTGATCCCTAGATACTTTTGATGTGTGTAGTATATCTTATTATATACGGCCTAGTAAACTTTGCAAGACAACTTAATGGAAAAACTTCGAGCAGAACCAGTAGGTTTTTTTATACTCCATACAAAGACAGAACAGTGCATGGGAGAGCACATATCGATTCAAAATTATACGATGTTTTATGAAAAATACACAATGCAACTTGTATCAAAAATAAAATAACAATTACGCATATATATGTATGAGTATATATATATGTCGGTGCTGTTGCAGACGCGATGTTTTATAAAAAGTATAGTTCGTGCATTTCATGAATGCGCGCGGGCAGTGGCGTGCACTGGCTTTTACGACAAGGTAGGCAGTAATCCCCAAGGATTGACACTTATGTATAGGTAACTTGTCTTTACGAAACATAGGTACTTACCTATCTACTTGCCCACAAAACACAGGACCTTCGTCGGCTTATGTTGTGATTACTACAAAAAGATCTGGAAATAACTCTATTATTAGGTCGGGTAGCCAAAATACTAAGGTAGGCAGTGTCTTTTTGCCTATACGGTGTGCACGCCACTGCACGCGGGCCCTAGATGTGTGAGTCGTATATGGACACGCTAGTTGACAGTTCAAACGAACAAAACTGCCACACACGCATCTAAGGCCCGCGCGCATTCATGAAATGCACGAACTATAAGTATACGCATATAAATAAGGTTATACGATGAAATGAGCACCTCACACTCTTGTCAGTAGTAAATGTCAATTTGTTTGTAGTTGGGTCTTGTAAATTATCATTTAAAAAGTTTTTGTTAAATGTAGTTATTACTCCAACTGTTTGGATGCTCAATGGCACATGTCTATGTTGCGAGAATAAATTAATTTTCTTTCTTTCAATACGCGACGCAATGTCTCTGTCGAATACAATACTTGTGTCAAGAAATAGCAGTGTGATGACGTCGAATAGATTACATGTGTCACCACTCTAGTCCAACATTTCCCGTTGTGGGGTTCGTAAGAGGCGACCGAGGGAGGTCTCCAGCGGATGGACAGCAGCGCTCTCTGTGAGTTAAACCACAACGCAACTGCGATCGCCAACCCGCCTGTCAAGCGTGGCCATTAATGGCACTATCCCCCAATTTATCATGGAAATCTTTGTGGGAAGCCCTCGTCCAGCAGTAGACGTCATGCGGCTGATGATAATGATAACAAAACATACACTTTACGCCTTTAAATCCCAAAGCAGGATAGTCAGAGGCACTTGCTAAGCAGTGCCCACAATTCACCAAGCGTATTTAACCCCACATGACAGGGAGTTACCGATCGCTTTATTTGAAATAGTTTAATAAGTTATTTTAACTGTATTTCATGTTTATTATAGTCAATTATCTGTCTCGGAAAGCTTTGTTTTGCATACATTAATGAAAATGTGTGTCTACTATGCATATATTATAAACCTTCATCTAAAAATACTCTATATATTAAAGAAAACTCCATCGGAATCCGTTGCGTAGTTTTAAAGGTCTAATATACATAGGGTCGGATAGGTATTGATAAAAATTTGCTAAACGAAACCTACTGAAAGTAACGAGAACACAACGTTAATAGAACTTTTTTTCACGGCATTTATGTGAAACCATTTTGGTCTTATTACTGTGAAAATGTTCATGCTGTGCTTGTGACTGTACATAATAAATAGTACGTGTTAGTTAACAGTACTACTTAAGTATAAGGAATGTTATACTTTCTAATTAAATATTTTATATTGACATGCATTCTCACTCGTTTACGTAAAGAAAACGTTAATGAGACCCAACTGACCTTGAAGACAATGATTTTACATATTATATTATACCTATATCTATTTAATTATGTGTTAAATACTTAATTTATGTTTATGATTACAGAAGTATGCCTTTAGGCAATGAATACTTCATTATATTTGAGCTAAATATATGCTTTTTATTACATTTAAGAGCAATCAACACTGGTGGTAAAGAATTATTATAATCAAGTAGGTTTTTAAACGAATAAAAAAACAAAACCTCCGCGAGCTTGTTCTGAATTTGAAATTTAAAAAAGTTGCCGTTGGCATAGGACAAAGCGACGCGTTCGATGGAGTCTTGCTTTATTTTCTACCTACTAGTCACTGGTTAACTTTACTTCTGTAAGTCCGCAGCTCATCTGATGTAGCTTGTACATGTTGCAAAAAGATCGCATTACCCGACGCATTCCCACAACTGAGCTTGTATACTAGTTTTTTTTATCGGCCATCTTAGAAATAGGGTTGCTAAATCGATTATTAATGACGACGCGTTTCCTTCATCAATCGATATGAAATATCCATTTCGAGTTTGATTAAAGACACTCGGCGATCGAATTAAAACTTTCAGATGTAAATTTAATGATTATTCCACATAAGATAGTATACTTTTTTATTTGCATTGTGTCCCAATTACGGAAAATTTGCAATGTAGGATTAGTATTACAATATTGTTTCTTGCCGCGAACAACGCAGCATTTCTCTAATAGGGTCGCGAGGTAAATCGTACAACTTACCTTACTAGTATAATATTAAACGTGACCGCGCGCCGAAGCCTGCAGGCAAGGCCGTGACTGTAAGGCACACTTACAGTAGCACCCCTATAAATCCAATAGTACCTCCAGACTCCGCTCACGTCAGCACGTGGTCAGCCGTGTCCGACCTGTCAAGCGTTGGCGGGAACCGTAGTCGGTCGGCCATTTTATTTAAAAAAAAAAGAAAAAAAAACATAAACTCGCTCTGTCCAGCCAGCTATTGCATTTAAATTATGTTTTTTTCGAGCGCACATAACTCTAATGAACCTCTTTCTATTTGGATTTTAAGGAAAGGAACTGGTAGGTAAGAATGGAGGATTGTTTTGTGAAAAAAAGAGAGACATATTTGCGACGCAGTCTGTGGGGCGTCCGTTCGCCATGATTGGTATTTAGAAGGCCCCCTTGCGGTGGTGTTGTGCTTACATTGTAGAGCTGGGCGAGATATCGACAGAGAGAGCGGAAAGTACCGGTCCGGTCAGATTTAGTATACTTTTGGATTACTGGAACATCTTGTTTGCGTAATTGGTACCACATATTTATATCAACGTGCATAATACGTAGTGTACCTACATACCTATATAGGTTATCATGATCTTTTCTAGATGAATTTTATATCATTACATAGTATAAAACATAGTTTACATAGTTTAGTCGCCTCCCGCTGTCTGTCCCTTTTTAATTCCCGCTTTAATACAACACAATGGATTTTCATGCGGTTTTTTTTAGTAGATAGAGTGATTCTTGAGAAAGGTTTAATGTATAATGCATATCATAGCAGAGAAACACTGTTAATGATGCATATTGGCAAAACAACGTTTCCGGGTCAGCTAGTAAACAATAAAAAAACTTTTGAAATACTGTAAATAATGTAGTAGTAGGTAACTCAAAAAGTACATAAGCTAATAGCACATTCGGTAATTTTTATTTTTTAAACATACAAACTCCTTGCCTAGTAATATGCTTATTAAGAAAAAAGAAGAAAAAAGTTTCAAGCGATATATTTTACAAATTTTAAAATTGGAATGTACGATAATTTCGAACACGCCGGCCATTATAACGGTAAATTATATACAAAACTGTTCATATTTGCATAAATAGGTATGTATAAGCTCTATGTATCCGTAGTTTATGATGGAGTGTTGTCACATAAGGGCATGACTTTATGACAAATTAAAACGCGACAATACTTTGGCACGTTTATTTTTTTTTTAAATTTATTACAAGAACTAAAACATTTTGATAATTAGTAGAGTTGGGCGAGCGTATAATTAATAATCAACAATGTTGATTAACGATATGGAATTAACGGCTTAAAATACCGTTAGAGGTTTTGATTTAGGACTCTATTTGAAAGCTTTAAATATTTAATTTAAAAGCTCGAGGCGGTGTGGGGAATTTTGAAAAGTTTCGGCTACCTACTCTATTACTAAATGTCTTTGTGTATGTAAAGTACTTAGTAGATATTTACTAAGGTTTTAGTTAGATACTATAGAGCTTCCTAGACATTTGTATCGAAATCTTCTATGTAAATTAAAAAATAAAATAAAATACTATTCACGCCTTTAATCCCAAAGAGGGGTAGGCAGAGGCACTTGCTAAAGCAAGCTATGTAAATTAAGTTGGTAAATAATTCAAATTAATGAATTTTCTTAACATTAAAGTAAGGAAAGACAAGACAGTTGATATGATGATTATAATAATACACTTCACGCCTTTAATCCCAAATAGGGGTAGGCGGAGGCACTTGCTAAAGCGCAAGTACCCACAGTTCACCAAGCGTATTTGACCCAAACGTGACAGGTGAGCCCATCGCCGTTATAGGGTTCACACACCTTGTGGTGTGCGGGTTTCATCACGATGTTGTCCTTCACCGTACGAGCGTTGCGTTGCGTACATTGGCTCTGAAAAAGAGTCCCATTGGTACACGTCCAGTAGCCGGACTCGAACCCGGGACCTCCCGGTTACAAGTCAAGTTCCGACCAACTGGACCACAGACGCTATTTTATATGATGATTATGTTAGGAAAAAAACAGAAAACTGGTTAATCTGTAACACCTACGAATTTCCACCAAATTATTAATCTCTTAAAATGATTGCGAAGCGGTTCGAGCACAGCAATAAACAATTACTCATTCTCTAATAATACTTACGACTCGATTCCGAATGCATCGCGTTCGATTCAACTCGGTCATAACGAATTTCCGATTGCAGTGTCGGATATCGAATTTACCCAAATGCCGAATTTACAATTTCATGATGCCAAATTTCGATAATAGGCAGTGGCAATAAACGGGTTCCGAATCGAAACCCTTCAACGAATTATGGTAAAATATGCGTCCAGTGATAATATTGCCAAAGTGTTTCAGTCACGTGGGCTGCGGGCTCGGATTGGACTACTGTCCCGCCACCAATAGGAGAAAGGGCACAATTCTTGGCTCGAGGCGCAGAATAATGATCCTTAAGTGGTCCTGAGGCTCTGAAAGTAATTAAGCACATATTCCCATGAAAATGATGTGTTGTTAAGCCTTTTCTTTGTAGGACGTGTTGGACTGTTTAGAATTTCGAAATGAGAGTGAGGTATTTTATTTGCTGTCGCATCGCATGTTTTTTAATTTTTACAATTTTTTTTATTTTATTTTTATTTGGATGATTGACCAACAGAAGATTACACAACAAATGATACATAAATGCAGCCTAGTAAGTTACTAAGTACAATATTATTAGAATAAGTGCATTCCCTGTAATTTCTTTATGGAAATAGATTATCTACACTTCTACACTAATATTATAAAGAGGAAACCTTTTTTTGTAATGAATAGGCTTAAAAACTACTGGACCGTTTTTAAAACTTCTTTCACCACTCGAAAGTAACGTTATCCCCAAGTAACATAGGCTATATTTTACTGCGGAATTCCCACAGGAACGAAAAAAAAGTGCGAGTAACACCGCGCGGTACAGCTAGTTATAAATAAAATAAAAATAACTTAATTCTAGTCTGTGCATCCCCCAACGAGAGGTAACCACATCATTCGTAGGCTAACTTAGTAGGCATTTGGCTACAACGATCAGTCTAAGCCTTTTTATGTAGGTACATACTTGTGGATACTCTAAGGATATATTGAAGAGGAAGCTTCGTAAGTAAGCCAGGTCATCGCTTTAGGTTAAAATAGTGTGTAATTGTATCGTTCACCACTCTTTTAAACTAAATACAGTCTAAAAAGCAGTAGTTCAGTTTATTATTAATAGCGAAACACTATTTGTGTTTTTGACACGTGGGATAATAAACCATGTTCCATTGGACTATAATAGTATAGTTTATTTTTTTATTTAATAAATTTTTTATATCATTGGCGCGTTATATTTCTTTTTTCTTTTAGACATAATTTCCGTCCAAATAGGTTGACTAGGAATTAAAACTGGCGTCCTGAGAGCGGACCTCATTTTGTGCCAACGTCTTCTTTTAATAAAGTAAGCGTTTACAAGAAGCTGGGAGGGGCGTTCGGGGCCTCGGCGGGGCGCGGGGGCCGCGGCAAAATTATAGGGCTGTCTGCACACCGCGCCAGTTAATGATGGATGCAGAATCACCGGCTGGTTAATGAGAAATTGCACTGGCAACCCTGGCCCGCCGTAGAATGCCGTTGCCGCGTGGATTCTATATTCTCGGTAAGAGAAATTGCCCATTTCGGAAAATAATTAGGTTTTCGAGAGTGGTGTATGATATAATTTTGAAATAATGATCGCCCCTTTTGTTGTACTATTTTGTATTTGGACGTGTTTCGAGGCGTTTGCTGTTTACACACGCGGCTAACTGCCCCGGCGGTGTTGTTATGTATTTCGCGGCCGCGTACGAAAAATTTCACGGCTACTGCTTATTTGTCGTTCAAATTTGCTTTAATAATTTTCATAAAGGCGTCTGTAGTCCAGTTGGTCGGATACTTGACTTGTAACCAAAAGGTCGCGGGTTCGAGTCCGGCTACTGGACGTGTACCAATGGGACACTTTTTCAGAGCCTATGTACGCAACGCAACGCTCGTACGGTGAAGGACAACATCGTGATGAAACCCCACACCACAAGGTGTGTGAACCCTATAACGGCGATGGGCTCACCCCCTGTCACGGTGGGTTAAATACGCTTGGTGAACCGTGGGCATTTGCTTATTAAGCAAGTGCCTCTGCCTACCCCGCTTTGGGATTAAAATGCGTGAAGTGTATTTATTTTTTTTATAAAGGTGATCCGTTTCACTTCGCTCTTAGTTCTCATCTTTTGTTTGACAGACATGCGGTTCAATGTACTCTCTCGGTCGTGGTTTCTGGAAATTCGGTGATGGTTAGTGTTCCTTATCAATTGTTACAGGGCAGATAGCTCAGCGCAGTATACAAATTGTTGAGTCGTGGTATTGCAGACTCGGGCGCGTGCTCGCGGTATCTTAGATAGCGTACCGTGTACCGACAAGGTTATCTGTTCTGGGAAACGTGTGCTTGTGTTACTGCCTCGCCCGGTGCATGAATTATACTGTTGTATCGCACTCCAGGTTCTTAAACAAAGTTTATTGAGGAAAAGTCTTGTCTCTTTGAAATAAAAATAGTTGTTGATTTTATTTTAATGATATTTGATACACGTTAAAGTGACAGTAACGATCAGTAAAAGTAACTGTACAGTACAGTAAAACTTCTTATGTTATCATCATCATCATCATCAGCCCATACCTGTCCACTGCTGGACATAGGCCTCTCCAATTGCACGCCACTGTGATCTGTTTCGGCTTCTCGCATCCAGCTTCTGCCAGCCATCTTGCATATATCATCAGTCCACCTTGCCTGAGGGCGTCCTACACTCCGTTTGCCGAGACGAGGTCTCCACTCGAGAACTCGTTTTCCCCAACGGTCATCGGTTCTACGGCAAATATGGCCGGCCCACTGCCACTTCAGCTTGCTAAAACGATGAGCTATGTCGATGACTTTGGTTCTCTGTCGGATCAGAACAGAACAGATCCGACAGAGAACCAAAGTCTTATGTTATACTAATGATAAATAATTATCAGCTAACGACTTTTTTTTTAATTGCAGTAGGTAGTACTTTTACTCTAGAAAAAAGATTTCGCTTTTCGTGTCTCTTAAAGGTCCTACCACTCACTAAACGATGTGTAACTATTCTGAAGTTAAATCAAGCTTAACTTGACATGTCTTATGTCAAATGTGCCTACTGTGACATAAAGCATACACGTTGTTGTTTCATTATTTGTATTTTCAGTTGTATATACATACACTTCACGCCTGTGTCCCAAAGGGGTAGGCAGAGACTACAGATCTCCATTTGTCACGGTCCTGACATACCGCTTCATCTGCATTCATACATCTTTTCATACATGACCTCCTACATGAGTACTTTTCACGCCACCTTCGGCCAGGACATCACCAATCTGGTCTGTATATTATGTTGTTTAAGTTATATACAATACAAAACGTGTGCAAGTGTAAATAAGTCTTTGTAAGGATAGTAGCCGCTCGGGATATAAAACATGCTCTGAATAAGCTATCGCTCGGATACCCTATCGACTGAAATACAACACAAAAATAGCTCTACAGTAAACTAATAAACAAGTAAATTTGAAGTAAATCGAATGCCCACCCACCTCTTTACCGAACGATTGAACTTATTCCGTGTTCTTTTTATTATTTTTTTTCGTAAAAATTCATCCATTGATTTCCGTTCAACAAATAACGAATCTCATTTTTCACGATCGTAATGCGCACGGACATCCTATAATTTATAATTTCACCAACCACGTGCGTTATGGCCTGAAGCTATTCTTATAGTATAGCGAGCGACAGGGATAGGTATAGTGCGAGAGCGAGAGGTGAAGACAAACGAACGATATGGCCGATCACCAACACGAAACCGGAAGCGCACTCGGCACAATGGCAGCGACTTCGCCCTGTAATTTGAATATAAGATTTCACACATCACTGGCCCAAAGTAGCAAGTAGCCGCCCGCTGAAACCCCGTTCGCGAGCCAACGGGGTAAAAACTCCCAACCCCGCAATTAAATCATAAATTAAGCATCGATCTACCGATGCGAACCAACAATCAGAATCGAGATAAACGGAATAAAAGAATCGAGTAACGAATACTCGGTATTATATTAGCCGGGGATGTTTGCATGCGGCTCGCCGGCATGACGTTTGGAAGGAAAAGTGGGAACTCGCGTGAGGCAGCGACATGAAGTTTTATAGTTTACAGATGATACATTTTGAAAAGGTTGTTCTTGAGCGCTGCCGGTTTTCGGTAAAGGCCTATATTCTGCTCATACTATATACGAATGATAATGCATGCTGCACACGCATGCGTGTAACGACATACCGAATATAATAGAGTTTTAATAGTACATTTTATTAGGTGATTATTTGTTTTACGAACGTATTGAGATGGCAGTAATACGGGATGGTTGATTGTGTACGTAAAAGTCGCTAATAATGTTTCCTAGATTATCTTGCCTTTTAAATATAAATACGTATAGTAAAGGAGCAGTTGTATTGTTGTGTTTGTCTGTTTGCATTTCTGTATAATAAAAGTGGACAAAAGGATCACTCTTAAAGGTTTTTTTACATAAGACATTTTAACGTGAGGGGTTTAAAGTAAAGATATATTGATTTTGGGGATATTTTTTTTTTAAATAATTGATTTTAATTTATGGCATTATTAGTTTCGGATTGTGTCATCACATGCAAAATAACAAAAAAAAATAACCAAGACCAAAAATAACCTGAGTTAATATATTGTTATTTTAATTCTTTGCAGTCTAATGGAAAAGCGAGTTTAATAAACACCAATTTTACCTAAATAGGTGTTTGTTACCGGCATTTTTCAAGGACATCATTTTAGTTTTTGTTTTAGTAAAAAACAGTAACAAGTTAAATGACAGGAAGGCTAAACCTATTTCTTTTTCTTGAAATAACTTAAAGAAAAAAGAACCGACTACAACCAGTAAAATTTGACATATACGTGGTTTTCTCATGGATGCCATTGTCGGAACTGAACCAAATTTATACGGGATCAAACGGAAAGCACCAGCTTTCAAATAAAAATAAAACATCCAAATCGGTTCACCCAGGCGAAAGTTCTGAGGTAACAAACAGAAAAAAAATACAGACGAATTGAGAATTGTTTACTGAACCTCTTTTTTTTAAATCGTTTAAAAAAAACCTGTAGCATTTTAAAA
Organism: Conopomorpha cramerella; assembly: GCA_012932125.1. NCBI lineage: Eukaryota > Metazoa > Arthropoda > Insecta > Lepidoptera > Gracillariidae > Conopomorpha > Conopomorpha cramerella. The sequence goes on from SJJU01013337.1 coordinate 10,374, forward strand.
CAGAGATCTATTCCAACATCTATTCCATAAGTACCTACAGTTTCTTAGAGTAAAAAGTAAAGAAATAATAGTACATTACTTAAAAACATATATAAACAGATACACAATATAATTTGTTTCATGCCATTAAAAGTTATAGGTACTCGTCGAATGCAGAAGGAGGTTTTCCAAAAAAATAATAACGCACAAAAAAAACGTAGAAAATAACATGCTTGTAGATATTACTTAGGCCCGCCCAGTATCGCCGAAATCAGCATTACAAAGTAACAAACGGCAAGTCCTAAGATGGACTCGATATGCAAAGGAGGTATTGAACAAAAAAAAGAGAAAAACAAAAAAGAAAACGAGAGAGAAAATAAAATCCCAATCGATCGTTGCCCTCCGTATGACCCAAACAAGATAAATTGTTGCCCAACGCCCGCGCTGTCAATAGGAATTAGAGGATAATGTTGCTATTTAAAAACATTTTGCCTTGTGTGTTTTATCGTAATTGGTTTTTGTGTGTTGCCAGTGTCCGGGCGTAACTTCGCCGGCGGTCATATTCTTTTTTCTGTTTTCGACATTCGAATTGGGCATGAGCTTTTTTATGAGTTTACGAGGTGTGAAACTCCATGATGGATGCGATACGTTGCCGTGGCACGGATAATGGAATTGTTGGAGAACAGAATACTGTCTTAAGTATGTTTTGTCCTTTTCCTGTCGTGGGTGTTCGAAAGGGACAAACTATATAATGAAAATATAATTCCGTAATATTACAAATTAAAAAAAAAATATTTTTAGAGAAACACACACTTACATTATTAAAAAAATGCCAGCTCATGACCACGGCAAATGTATCTGCAAACAACGAAGGTAAGCTGAATGCTTATCTTTGGTTAATTTTCGCGCTGTATTAAACCCGGTTTAAACTTTTAATTTAGACTCTTTCTAATAAAAAGCTTTGCTCAGCTTTGAACTTTAACGAGAATTTAGCTTTTAACGAGAATTGTGAATAATACTTAGCACAGTACCATATAATAGGTAATTCCATAGTTATGCCACGGAACACGGGGTTAGGGTTCACTTACACAGAGGGTCAGAGATGAAATTCTCTGACCCCATTTTAGCATACCACCAGCATACCATATCACCAACAATCTCCAAAATTCGTGTAGATATGACGCACATAACATGTCAGTTATCAACCTACAATTTGAATACTAAAAATGTCTCCACGGACGAAGCTACGGGGCGCCCGGTAGTCAAAACATTTCCTGACCACACAGCTAAATTATTTAAAAAAAACGACAGTAAACAATATCGTTAAACATTATAATTGTCTCGTTTAATTACTGCACTGCCCTTTACTTGGGTATCTACCTACATAACATTATTTTTCTTTTTACAGAAAAAAAAGACAACGTATCTACGTAGGTACGATATATATATACTCCTTCTACCTGAAACTGGCCACTTGTAAAATAAAAACATAATCTTTATTGTTTTCTGATTGAAAAACCATGTTCGGTGTGACGTGGCGTTGACAGTCTCATACAATAAAATGGACGTAGTTACACGGACAAGACTCAATCCACATTTTGCTCGAAATTGGGTTAGCTATAGTTCGTTTTTCCTAGTAAACTAGTAAACAAACATCACAAGGTTACAAATGAAGACAATCCGACCTAATTTTACTAGTTTCATCCATGTGGACAGTTGTTAGCACTAGTTCAGTTATTCACGTATTAATTGATGTACAAACTGGATACCGTAAAGCGTTTTCTCATTCGTTTTTATCAAAAGTTTCATTGCAAGAAATTTTCTTCGCATAAAATGACAGTACATTGTCAAACATCTTTTCAGTTCAGATTTGCATTGTTTGTTTACTAGTTATCTCATTTAAAGAAAAACGTACTAAATTACTTGTGCTAAGTTAAGACACATCCATCATATAAATTTACACAAAAAAGTTCTCTACAATCAATTTTGTATGTACCCTGACTCAATCCACATGTATGGCGGGTCAATAGCGCATCCAACTTTAAAGCTCAATATCTCCGAAGTAACTTTTTGTGGGTTGAGTCCTTTCTGTGTAACTACGTCCAAATAAGGCACGACTCTTAAAATATAATGACGTTGCGTCAGTTGGCGATAATTTGTGTCCATACATTATATTGATTGTTATAAAATATATCATTTTACGATCACCGGTGGCGATCGTACTTAAGATTAGATATTGTATAATATGTAGAATATCCTACGATTTTTGTCTATATAAAAATATTTTCATAATTATAAGTAGGTATTAGTGGCGAAGCTAGGGGGTAAGCCGGTAGTACAAGACAAGCCTATGCCAAGCACATTATTTATTTATCTATTCGCATTTGTCACATACACAAAAGTTACATTACAAGAGAAGAAACAACACATCAAAAACAAAAAACATACAAAATAAAAAATAGATAGAAGATAGACGAGTTGGACGTGGCAAATGCAAAAGGGCTCTGATTCAGCATGTGCTGGGAATGATGTGGTTACGCACAGCGTTCCCAGCGCTGATCTTACGTCAGTACTCGTGACATGCTGTGAGGTGCAAAATAAATAAAGATATTATAATTGTTATGTCATTAGAAATTAGTAAACATTAACAACTATTTTCAAGGA
>SJJU01013350.1:0-17251 GCA_012932125.1 Conopomorpha cramerella
TAGTGACATGGGGTGATAAATAAAATATATCTCTATAGGTATATTTTAGTTGTATAGATATATTTTAGCTGTATAGCTATATTATATTTTATAAAATTATTTTAAAAGATGCCAGTTTCTTTCTGGTTTATCGATTATTCTGGTCCTTAAAACATTGATTCCGAATTGGGAAATTTTGGAGGATATGAAAGGCTAAATGTTGTATGAAATATTTGTGACTGACATTGTTTAATAAGGAATAGAAGAGGTTATTGTTTGGAACAGGTATAGTGAAGATTGACAAGATAATGCTTCGGTGGTTTGGGCATATGGTGAGAGAGATTAACATTGGTGATGTGAACATGATATCCTAAAGCTATGGGTTTATTTACTACACCATGTGGGATAACTGTATATTGCTGAGGGCATGTTTGTGTGTGGGAGGAGTGAAAGGGCTATTTCACTATTTCAGTAGTTCGAAACGATGGAAGAGCGTCTGACACGTTAGTGCTATTTTAAATTATTATTTTTGGTCGGTTTGGCGTCTTCAGTAAATATGCAGAATACTTTCTTAGTGAAACAGTATGAAATGTAAGGCACAGCTTCCATTTTGCGTTCAGTTGCACCAGTTAAGTGATGTTGTGGTTAACAGTCAGCGAGTGAGTGCTATTTGTGCTTCATATCGATTAGTTGCAAATGTAATTGCAATTGCATTTGCATTAGACGAGGTTGCTGTGGCGCTCTATTAGACGCCTTTTATAGTGTAGAAATCCATTATGGATGCCACGCCGCTGACGGGGACAGCACAATACGTACTTGTTGCTATGTGGCCCGGTACAGTCTTGAGCCATTACTTTCAAGGGTTGCCCACCCATCATTTTCCTACCCTTATCCTACACTAGGTGTGGTCGGCGCAACACGTTTCCTTTCGCCATTCATCTCTGTCATTCGTCATCTCTGCAGTTACACCTTTCACGCACATGTCATTGTTCACACAGTCCATCCATACCTTCTTTGGTCTCCCTCTTCCCTTGTATCTTTCCACATTCATACTCATCACTTTCCTTGTTACGGGTTGCCCGCCCTCCAGCTGATATTCGTGGGTCAAAGGTCAAGGATAGATACTGAGACTTGTGACGTTTAGAATAAAAGTGTGAAATCGCTTAAAAAGAGGAGGTAATAACACACACAAGAAAAATATATGACCATTTTTGAAATCGTCTTCTCATCTTAACACGCTTGTGTAGTGTCTGCGAATAAAAGAACGGCGTGACGTATCACTGCATATAAATACCGAGTGTTTTTTTTTAATATTCCGAAGTCATCAACGTGGCAAACAAAGCGTGTCATTAAACCTTAGCGTGGCTTAGTGACACGAATTATATTTGCTACAGTCGGAGGGTGCAAAAGAAACCAAAAAGGTTTTAAGATGAAGTATTTTATTCTAATTTCTACAAACTAAAAGAGAGAATGGACCCGATGTTAGGTGTTACATAGCTCTTGTGTAAAAACTGGTGAGCCGATCCGATGTTAGGACTCAGCTGACGAAGCGGTAGACTCTGATCTCTCTCGTTGGCTCGCTCCGGATGGTGTACGTGATCGACGTCAACGCATCATGGGCACGTTGCGAGGAATCGGCACTTTCGAATATGAAGCATATTGAGGTAAATGATGGCGCAATACTGCATCGATGCACGTGGATGTCAGGACGCCGACGCAGCAGTGGCTCGTTCGAAGCGCGTGGATATAACGCACGCATAAAAAACATGCTATTTTAGTCAAATGTGCATTAGTCTGGAGTACTGTGAACGTGCCAGCTCTTAATCGAACTGTGTGTGTTTACAACATTTATCTTCTTCCATACGTCTCCCATTAGCAGTGTGATTTATGTTGTTTGTAAATAAACATTTGCATTTCCTTTTAAAATGTACTTTCATGAGCATTTTTTTTTATCACTATGAACAAGCGTTAGACCTCCGTCCTGCCTGATGTTAAGCAGCGATGTGGTCTACGATAGAGCACACTTGTTCATTAGGTACCTATTCACCCTCGACTTGAAGACCTACAGACTGTACTGCGCAGGAAACACAAACTCCGGCAAGTCGTTCCACATCCTGGCGGTTCGCACTATGAAAGTAGACGCAAACCGTTTGGTTCGCGTAAATGGCAAATCCACCTGGTATGGATGACGTTTAGCCGTTAGAGGATACCTATATATCGCTTATTTACTGAAACAAAGCGACATCTCTGTTAGAATGATATACGGTAGTTGATGGGAAAATATTGATTTAGTTTCGCTCACTCAATGTCATTCATAGGTTCTGTAAGTTCGACAAGTATGCTATTATAATTTACAGATGGCGCAACACACATGTAGGAATAAGAATACAAACATACATTGTGAAAAATAAAGGTAAAATGCTCTAAAAACCTACATACATACATACACTTCACGCCTGTCTCCCAGAGGGGTAGGCAGAGACTACAGATCTCCATTTGTCACGATCCTGACATACCCCTTTTGCTTCATCTACATTCATACATCGTTTCATCATTACATGCTCTAAAAAGTATGTATAAAACTGTGTGTTACCAATTCGCACCTTTTTTTCTAGATATAAAATAAACAATTGTTTGAGGACCATCCAGCCTAATGTTAAGTAGCTCTATATCCAAAAGTGGGAGTTGTTCTTACTAACTAGTTACAGACACAGATATTTGATGCGTCTCTCATTGCGTTTGCATACCACGCTGACCTGTCCCGTGTGTTCGTTCAGGTGGTGGAGTCGACGGCGGCGTGGGAGAGCCACTGGGCGCGGCACTGGGCGCGCGACCGTCGCCCGCTGCGCTGCTCCAAGTGCCTCCGCACCTTCTCCTCTCCCTCCGAAATACTCAGACATGGTGAGACAATAACTCTGCCGCCACAAGAATTAAAAGGCTTAACATTACATTGTTTTCATGGGACCATGTGCTTAATTATTAGGTGGTTTGGGCATATGGAGAGAATGGATGAAAGTCGATTGACGAAAGAGATTTATGTGGGTGATGTAATGGGCCGGGTGAGTAGAGGTCGCCCCAGAAGGACATATACAGACCAGATTGGTGATGTCCTGGCCGAAGGTGGCGTAAAAAGTACTCGAAACCGGAAGTCATGTATGAAAAGATGTATGAATGTAGATGAAGCGAAACGGGTATGTCAGGACCGTGACAAATGGAGATCTGTAGTCTCTGCCTACCCCTCTGGGAGACAGGCGTGAAGTGTATGTATGTATGTGCTTGATTACTGACTGAGCTTCAAGACCACTTTAGGATCATTATTCTTCGCCGTGAGCTTAATATCTTGAAGCTATGCCCTTTTTCCGATTTGCGGCAGAACTACATGCGGTACATCCTAAACAGTGCATTTCGATTGGTTAAATGAGGCCGTCAGCGCTAAAGTGGCCTAATCCTACACCAATCAGTATGGAGATATAGGAGATTTTGGAATAATGAGTTTGACTTATGTGAGCTTATTATTATGGAAGCTTATTATTGTCCAAATGTTTATTTTGTCTACTTAAAATTCTAGATTCTCTGACATGAAAGATTTTATTTTCACATGTTTTGAGTAAATTTGCGGAGTACTCAAGTCGGAATATTAAAAACTGTGGCTTGAGCCACTTTAGCGCTGACGACCTCAATTATTTGTGGAAGTCCACGGAAGGTTTCAAAGGTACACCTAGTACACTACACGGGGTACAAATCTTCCTACGGCAAAACAAGTGTTTTCCGGGACAGCTAGTACTTCAATAACCCTCCGGAAGACTTCGACATTTTCTTAATCTTGTCACTTTCCCGGCTCGTCTCTTTTTTAACTTGCCATTTTCTTACTTGTCCTCTCTCTTAAACTTGTTTCCATCCTATCCTGACTGACTCCTTCCTAATTCGTTTCAAGTAAAACTTGGTAAAGTTCTTATGTTTAAGTGAATGTTAGAGAAAAATGCTTGATTTAAAGAGACGAGTTCAAAACATGTCGATATCGTCCAGAGTGGACACGAGTTGGGAACGAGTCAATTTTAAAAGAGAGACAAAGTAAATGGCTAGTTAAAATAGAGACAAGCTGGGACAGTGACAGAATATTGTGAACCCAGAACACCTTGACGACAAGACGCGTTGTACAGCAGACAGCGACGAGCAATGGCTAATAAGCGAATTAATTTCCTAAACACATCGTCATGTCGAGACGAATACGAAACAAGGCGGGTTGGCGCCGCTTTTGTTAATGTTTGTGGCGTCAATTCACAAACATATTCGCCGCTCTCACGCATATCAGACATGCACAGGAAACTAGTCTCGACTCTCGATCGCTAAGGCAAGATTAAGAAAATTTCGAAGTCGTCCGGAGGGCTTCAATATAAATTGAACCTAGTGTTAACGATATCTCTGGAGTGTTGTGTGTGTGTGACCTTTGCGAGCATGTGTGACGACACGTCACCGTGGACATGACGTTGCAGGTGTGCAGCACTCGCGCGAGGAGGTGGCGTCCGGCGGCGACATCACCAACAAGTTCGTCTGCGACCTCTGCCCAGAGTCATTCGCCTTCATGCGGTTAGTCCATGTTTCTCATAATATACTTATTTGTCACGTTTTATTCTAAATGTCAGTTTTAGATTGTGTAAAGGCTAATTGTTTTCGGACTGAGAATACAAAAGGTTAAAACGATTAGTACGTCACAGTTATCATCAGTCGCATAATATTTAAATTGTTGTGGTCGGTTTACTGCTGGCCCACTGCTGGACGAGGGCCTCCAATGAGCCTCCGGCAGACAATGTCTTCATCCTATAATGACCCCATTCGCTATTGTCCTTATCCTAAAAAATCTGCAAAGTTGAAATTACTCCATCCTATATTATCTGCACATTACAATGTCTTCACCCTGAAAAGTCTCCATAACAAAACATCCCCATCTTATACGGGAGACGTGATAAATAATAACTTTTGATTTCAAACCTCTTAAGATAATCACAATAATGCAGCAAAGCCATACCAATCGGCCGACAGTAATGCATCAATGCATTTTGTTGACATAAATGCCAACTTTTGTGAATATCGGTAGCCTTGGTGAAGAGTTCATTGGGAACAAACATCATGACACTGGATTTTTATATATTAAGATACTAGCGGACTCGACAGACGTTGTCCTGTCTTCTATTAATATGAACGTCTAGAGTGGCCTGTGCCCAGTAGTGGATGTCATTTTTTTCTTTTTAAGAACCTTCTGCTGTCATTGATAAGCACAACAAAGAAAGAATTAGCGAAATCGGTCCACCCGTTCCGGAGTTATGTCGTGAGAACGAAAAGTGGCTTTGATTTTTATATAATAGAAGATATATCTTGTTGTCCGATTTCCATAACACAAGTGCTTTAGCTGCTTAACCCTTAATCAGACAAGGTTAGGTGTTTTTCTGATGAATATTGGACTTTATTGACGTTTGTTATTTTAATTGCTGACTCCATCACATAAACCCGGCTGATTATCAGAAAATCTAGCTTTTAAGTACAATGTGAAATTAATGTTTCAATAGGTATTTGTCCTATAGTGTTACATACCTTATGTGATTATTCTGTGATAACTTCTCTGAATATTTAAATAATTCCAGTGAAGAAATTCAATAAGGTTCAAAGTATGTTTTGGTCAAGTGGGAATATACTAGCTTTTGTTTTATTAAGAGCGTCTGTGGTCCAGTTGGTCGGGTCCTTGACTTGTAACCGGGAGGTCCCGGGTTCGAGTCTGGCTACTGGACGTGTACCAATGGGATTCTTTTTCAGAACCTATGTACGTAACGCAACGCTCGTACGGTGAAGGACAACTTCGTGATGAAACCCGCACATCACTAGGTGTGTGAACCTTATATTGGCGATGGGCTTACCCCCTGTCACGTTGGGTTAAATACGTTTGGTGAAACGTGGGTATTTGCTTTAGCAAGTGCCTCTGCCTATCCCTCTTTGGGATTAAAGGCGTGAAGTGTATTTATTTTTTATTTTTTTTAGTTGTCAGCAAAGAAGTGAGCAGAGTTTTTGTTGTACATTGTATTTCTATGATTGTTGTAAAGTAGTAGAAACAGTAGTGGTGTGTGCAATGTGCCAGGCACTGTTGGGGGATATTATCCGAATTTTTGGATTATAAGGCTTCCCAAAGATTTCCAGAGACTCAATAGAAAATGCAGCAAGTAATTCTGTGACGAGTGTATTTGGTCAGTACAGATGACAGAGTGACAATTTATTTTATTCTACATACTGACATGCAAGACAGCACCGTGGACATAGCAAAAATATTGTGTCACACACATTAAAGGCCTATGTCGTGCAAGTAGGCGTTGGTCATTTCATTCGATGCCCAAACAGGCACTTGCTGTCGCACCGGTCTCTGTCGCACCCGGAGGCGGCGGGGCGCGCGCTGTCGCTGCGGTGCGCGCTGTGCGGGCGCGGGTTCGCGCACCTCAACTCGCTGCGCCGGCACCTGCGCGCGCACTCGGGCGAGCGCAACTTCCTCTGCAACGTGTGCGGCAAGGCGCTCACCTCCCGCGAGCACCTCAAGTTCCACATACGCATACACACCGGGTTCAAGCCGAACGTTTGCAAGTTGGTTACAATGCTTGTTTTTTTTTTTTTGGAAAATAATAAACTTACTGTACATCAAAATTACTAACTTGCACACCTAAAAAGCCAAAGTTATCATCAGAATGGCAATTAGAACACCAAATCAGTAATTTTGTGGATAAGTCAGTATTTTAGTTAAGTTAGACTTTTTTGATGCACGTTTAAATACTATCCTTTTTTTTTTTTAGCGCACGTATTGTGCATGGGGCTCGCTATTTCCATTTTCGTACATTTTTAGATTAAAAAAAAATATCAAATTTATTTAAATCAAATCTAGTCGTCTGTATTGGTCTCCTAACCTAATTTCCCATGCCTGTATCTATGACTTATCACTACATTTTGTATAAATTATGAATGAATTCAGTTTTTAACCGACTTCAAATAAAAAGAAGGAGGAGGTTCTCAATTTGTCTGTATGTATAATTTTTTTTATGTATGTTCACCGATATTTTCGTCAATTATAGACGGGTTTCAAAAAAATTTTTTTTTGTTGCATATAATTCACTTCTGAGGTGGTCCCATTTTCACCAGGTCAGGATCTGATGATGGGATCCAGGAGAAATCGAGAGCAACCACCAAAAAAATATACTCGTATGGTGTTTTCATAATCATGTCTTACTCATTGTAAAACATATTCTCTATTGCAATCTTCTAAAATGTACTTGATCCCTAGACAGTTTTGATGTGTGTAGTAAACTTATTAATTGATGTGTGTTGTATGTTTCCGTAGGACGTGCGGTAAGGGCTTCGTGAAGAAGTGCAACCTGACGCTGCACGAGCGCGTGCACTCGGGAGAGAAGCCGCACGTGTGCCCGCACTGCGGCAAGGCCTTCTCGCAGCGCTCCACGCTCGTCATACACGAGAGGTCCGTCCGTCGCGAGCTCACACACACACACGCACACGCACACACACACACACACACCCACACACACACACACACACACACACTAACACGACACACACACTACACACACACACAATTAACACACACACACACTAACACACACACACACACACTAACACGCACACACACACACTAACACACACACACACACACACACACTAACACACTATGGTAAGGGCACTAATGCTTGACAGGGAACTAACAGTTGACATCCATGCCTTAGTGTCTTGGAAATAAAAGTTTTTCATTTTTCAATGACTTCAATTAAATAATATTGAAATATGACATTTATTTACAAAACACTAAGACATGATGTCAACTATTCGTTCCTTGTCAAGCATTAGGTGCCTTTACCTTAACATACACACACACACACACACACTAACACACACACACACTAACACACACACACATACACTAACACACAAATACACACTAACACACGCACACACACACAACAACTGACACTGCTGTATAGACCTGTTTATACGTCTGTACGTGTAAACTATTTGAGGGCCCATGCAATCTCTGTCTACTCCTGTGGGGCGTGCGCATGTATGCATGTATATTAACAATTTGCATGTTTTTTTTTACGGGATATTCCCACCCACTTTCCCACCACTGTGATTCCTGTTAGAGCCAGGATCTACAGCGGCATCCAGAATAGACAAGAGCTCAATCAGTGACGACTGGGCTAGATCCCGGGAGGGCCTAGCCTTCTAATTAGTAAGTAATTCTACTGTTCTTCGTTAGTAATTTGCATGATCTAGTAGTACAGATAAAAATGAATGAGTGAGTTCATATAACTCAACTTTAGGATCTGGATTATTGTACATATGGACCGACTGTACTAACAATATGAAAAGTTTTATGGAGTATTTTTACAACATTTTTATGATACAACACAACTTAATTTTATATTAAAAAACGTCCACTAGGACGTCCCGCGATTTAATTCGCTATGAATGATTCTAACAAACCATAACATCCTCTATATAGCGAGGCGTCCCACGGGAACCGGATAATAAGTATCCTCTATCCTTCTCCTGGTTCTAACCTACGTCTCCACTAATTCTTTGCCAAATTAGCTCAACCGCTTTTGAGTTATAAATGGTCTTAACACGACTTTCTTTTATATATAAAGACTAGTGGACTCGACAAACGTTGTCCTGTCTTAACTATATCCAGGGTGGCCTATGCCCAGCAGTGGATGTCATTTTTTTCTTTCATAAGAACCTTGTGCTGTCATTAATAAACACAACAAAGAAAGAATTAGCGAAGTCCGCCCACCCGTTCTGGAGTTATGGCATGGCAACGAAAAGTGGCTTTGATTTTTATTTTCAGGTTGGCTCATTCAAATCGGTCAGTATGGGAAAGACTTTCCCAAATTGACCGATTAATAAGACATAAGTAGTTATGTCCTTAGGAATCATGTCATCCATTTTAATAACAAGAAAATCTGCATACTTCAATTAAAAAAAAAAAGTTTTAATATTGTATTAACAAAATTGGGCTGGTATATTCACAATTTATATAGTGAGTAGAGGTCGCCCCAGAAGGACATATAAAGACCAGATTGGTGATGTCCTGACCGAAGGTGGCGTGAAAAGTACTCGAAACCGGAGTTCGTGTATGAAAAGATGTATGAATGTAGATGAATCGAAAGGGGTATGTCAGGATCGTGACAAATGGAGATCTGTAGTCTCTGCCTACCCCTCTGGGAGACAGGCGTGAAGTGTATGTATGTATTAACAAAACTGTGGCCATTTTCAACACCTACTAAAATAAATGAAAGTATGTGAAAACAATGCATTGTATTAATTTTAGACATTATGTTTCATAGAAACATTTACTTCGTAAGACCTATGGAATCGATCTCTAATTAGAAATTATGTAAGTTTTTTTTTTAAATCGGTGACATGGTTCCTAAGAACAAATCGTCATATGTGTTACAGTTTCAGACTTTTCCATACTGACCGATTTGAATGCGCCACGCTGTATAAGATATGTGATTAAGTTAAAGTGTAGTACGTAATGTACGTGTGACAACTGGCGGGCAGGTACCACAGCGGCGCGCGGCCCTACGTGTGCGAGGTGTGCGGGCGCGGGTTCGTGGCGCGCGGCCTGCTCTCCATGCACGCCAAGACCAAGTGCTGCGAGCGCAACCCATGTCAGTATAACACACCCACCTGCCAACCTCTTGTACTATGTTCATTTTATTTTTTACAAGCTGACCCGGCAAACGTTGTTTTACCAATATACGTTAATAACAGTGTTTCTCTACTATTATATGCATGTATTATACATATAAACCTTCCTCAAAAATCACTCTATCCATTAGAGAAAACCGCATCAACATTCGTTACCTAGTTTTAAAGAAGAAGACAAACAAACAGACAGACAGCGGAAAGCGACTTTGTTTTATACTATGTATTGATTGATTTTATTTATTTAAGACAACCAACAAGACATACACAAAAACAATAAGTTTGTGATAAGTGTACCAAGTGACATAGCAAGTGTTGTCTTAATTGAGGAGGTTAGGATCAAGACGTATTAATTTAGGTGTAATCAAATTTGATGAAAAAAGAGGAAAACTTATACTACTCTTAAGCCCTTTCAGAAGAAAAACATAAATAATCTTCTTCCCTTGTACATATACATGAAATCTATTATTTCTCAAAAACAATTAAAAAAATAGTACATGGTAGTGAAGTTATATATTTGAACAAAAACCCTTACCCTTACAAAAACCCTTAGGTGAAGAAAAGCAAATTAATACGTTTTGATTCTAACCTCCTCAATTATAGGCTGCCACTGCATACATAATGACGTGTGCTACATCAAATTATTGGTACACCGAAGTTGCTCTTGTGATACAAAACAAGAAATACAATACAAACAGGAAATACAATCAATACAAACGGCATTTGACAGTAACAAATTAGATTAATGGACATGTAACAATAGCTCACGGTGGTACGGTTCTTATCACGATGTTGTCCTTCACCGTACGAGCTTAGCGTTGGGTACATGGGCTCTGAAATAAAAACCCATTGGTTTTTTTTTAAGTAAAATAACAAAGGTAAGCTCGAGCTTGTCTGATTACATTTGCACTTATATACCCGGAGATAATTCATTAAAAAAATAAAATGTGTTAATTAAGGTTCGTACTGAACAACGTTACAAGGCGTAATGTAACAATCGCATCGAGCATTTTACGCATCGCAACTGGTAGAAAATCAGTATAACACAACGTACTACTGTTACGTTTGTTAACTTTTATTGTATAAAATCACGGAAGAGCGAAGCAACATGATACGGGTTTAACGCTTAAAAGGAGGCTTCCAACATGAAGATGTGTTAATTTTAAGTTAACAAAATAAACTTCTTTCTACTGACTGCACAAATGCTCGCCGTGTAACAAAAAAAAAAAAAAAAAAAAACAGTTTTTATTCATTCACAAGAGTACAACATTATTATTCTGGTGCCCGAGGTCTTCTTTTAAGCGTTAGCCTGTGCCAGAAAACCTCGGCTCTTCTATAACTAATACATAACATGTAGCTACTGACGTGATACATAGGTTTCATTTCAACATTTTGATAACAAGATATAAAGATAATATATATAAAGATAACATTTATAATTAGATGCCTGTTGGTTTATTTGTTTGCGTGTGTGTGTGTGTATGTGTGTGTGTTGGGTGTGTGTGTGTTTGGGTGTGTGTGTGTGTGTGTGTATGTGTGTGTGTATGTGTGTGTGTGTGTTTGGGTGTGAAAACATGTTACACTTCGTAACGTTAGTCAGTACCAACCTTAATTAACACATTTTTTTTTAATGAATGTTCCCCGGGTATATAGGTGCAAATATAATCAGACAAGTTCGAGCTTACCTTTGTTATTTTACTCTTTTTAATTCACCTAAAAAAAAATACCAATGGGACTCTTACAGAGCCTATGTACGCAACGCAAAGCTAGTACGGTGAAGGACAACATCGTGATGAAACCCGCACACCACAAGGTGTGTGCAACACAAACCCTATAATGGCGATGAGATCACCCCCTGTCACGTTGGGTTAAATACGCGCCCGTGAACTGTAGGCACTTGCTTTAACGAGTGCCTTTGCCTACCCCGCTTTGGGATTAAAAGGCGTGAAGTGAAGTGTACATGTAAATTAAACACCCAGAAACATCCAGCAGGTAGATATTTAAGTGCCTGTCAGCGGCGGGAATCGAACCCACGGATTTGACGATATAGGACAAGTTCTTTTATAGTCCAATGCTCTATCTGATCATTTCTTACAGTACAGTTAGAATAACCTAACTGCTCCTATATGTTTTTCTGACCTTTACAGTTCTCGTCGACTTCTGGTTGTATCGACTCTCTGTGCAACCAGCACAATACACCTACATATTTAATTTTAATGCAATGTCTTAGTAGAGAAACGACGTCTTTGTTAGTTTATGTCAGTATAAAATTCGGCGAATTTGAATCCATTTTGCAACATAGAAATAAAGATCAATATTTTGCAATTAAAATGAAACATTTTACATTAGATAATCATTGAACGATGAATTGTTATACGTGGCCAGTAACACGCCAAGAAAGGTATATCCTTACTAATATTATAAATCGGAAAGTGAGTTTGTTTGTTCCTCTTTCACGGGGTAACTACTGAACCGATTGCTTTGAAATTTCGCATACGTAAAGTTAGAAGTCGGGATTAAATAATAGGGTACTTTTTATCCCGAAAAAAATAGATATTCCCGAGGCAAACTTAGATTTTTCCGTAGAAATGATAAGTTTTCTTATAGTTGTCCTTTATACCGCAATATAACCGAAGTCCACGCGGGCGAAAACTAGTATTAACTAAACCTCTTTACGAGTATGATTTCTTTGACCTACCGGCTGTATTGGACGCGGTGCGAGGATGACACCGTTCTTTGGAGATCCCGGAGTCACCCGTCATGCACCGCCGACGGGGTTTTAGTCGGTGTGAGTCAGACATAACCCGGTCACTCTCCTGGGCGACTGAGTATCCATAAAGGATTTACCCTTCGAAATAAAATAAGTTAAAAAAAAGGTGCAGCTACAATAAGGTACAGTAAGAAATAGAGCATTGGACTATAAAATAACTTATCCTGTATCGACAAATAAGAACCGACGACCCTAAACAACAGAGGCAGACATGCCGACCACTAGACCAACGGACCCATCAAAATCCTACTAATATTATAAATGTGAAAGTTTGGAAAAAGTACTGGACTGATTTTGACAAAATTTGGCAGCACTGTAGCTTATAAACTATCATAACAATGAGGCCGTAAAGTGTCATAACTGAGAGAAACAAGGGCACTGAAAATTACGCATTAAAATTATCGATTCTTTATCATGAATGATGTTATTTTATCACGTTTTTAGTCAATTGCCGTACTTAAGTCGGAATATGAAAAACTGTGGCTTAGGCTTTAGTACTTTAGCACTGACGGCCTCACATAGGCTAATATACCTTATATATTGGTAAAACAATGTTTGACGGATCAGCTAGTAGTCACTATAAATTGAGGCCGTCAGCGCTAAAGTACGGCAATTGACTAAAAAGATGATAAAATAAAAACATTAATGTTAAAGAATCCATAATTTTAATTACAAAATATAAACATTTGGACATAAATAAGCTTCCATAGAATATCTATACACATAAGTCAAACTCATTATTCAAAAACTCCCTATATCTCCGAACTGATTGGTCTTGGGTTAGGTCACTTTAGCGCTGACGGCCTCAATTTATAGCTCCTGTCTGCAACTCAGTGATCAAGTTCAATTTGTCTGAATATTAAAAGTAACAGTCTCCGTTTCATGTTTCCAGGAAAAGTGTCCGCGGTCTGCGCTTCGAAGTTGTCGAACAAATTGTTCACGTTGAAATTGTGAGGGGGACATTGCTGCGAACAGGAAGTAATGCACACGTAGATCTATGATTTATATTTGTTCCTAAATTATAGGGTTGGTGAAAAATATTTTATTTTTGCTTTTCACTTCCATTGAAACTGGATTTTAGTATACCTATTGTTATTCCAGTTTATGCTTATATTAAACGCCAAAGTTTGTTACTTTTTCACGGACAGGGGAGAATTAATAGAGAGGGAGCCGCTGAATTAGTATAGCTATATTGAAATAACTGCACAAACATGGGAGGATATTTTTTATATTCCTTCTTTGTTATGTGTTGTATATGATGATGATGATGATTCGTCTTTTTCTCTTACTGGACAGTTTTATACATGAGTTATTGATACAGTTTAACCCTTGACTGCATACGAAGCCACCATCCATACTAATATTATAAATGCGATAGTAACTCTGTCTGTCGGTCTGCGTCGCTTTCACGCCAAAACTACTAAACCGATTTAAATTAAATTTGGTATACATATAGTTTAGAGCATAAGAAATAACATAGGCTATTTTTTATCCCTATCCAGTGGGACGTGTCACTAAATAGTTTGTATGAAATATTGAAAGTACGCGAATGAAGTCGCGGGGCGTCCATACATACATACACTTCACGCCTGTCTCCCAGAGGGGTAGGCAGAGACTACAGATCTCCATTTGTCACGGTCCTGACATACCCCTTTCGCTTCATCTACATTCATACATCTTTTCATACAAGACCTCCGGTTTCTCCACTCTCAACAAGTGTGCTCCATCGTAGACTACATCGCTGCTTAACATCAGCCAGGATGGTGGTCAAAATTGTCAAGACCGCCTCTGATCACATTGTTACGATTGTTGCGCCAGTTCATGGGTACGTCTCTAAAGCAGTTGAAGGCGTAACATGCCCAGGGATTTGTTATAATACCCGAATCACTCTCGAACTCTCTTCCGGGATGTCGATAACACATAACCTTTGCGGCTATTGCCGCTCTCAGGGGCAGGAAAGTGCGTGTGGTTGCTCGACCTATGGTGTTTCTGAATGAAGGGTGAGGTGTTCGCCTCCTCAGGCCTCCAGGTTACTTGCTGGACTCCAGAACCATCTGTTGTTGATGGAATTACCGAAGTGCGATAACGTTTGCACTCACGTATGCGCCTCTGGACAAATTCAAACAGTTCACGAACAATCCTAAAAGTTTCGCCGTCTATGATAAAAGACTGCTTCCACAATGGATCATTCGTTAGCGTATTCGGTAGCGTTGTTTCCTTATGATGTATGTTGAGGTTGCGGTAACGTTTTTGCATTGATTTGGTCGCGCTGAAAAGGTGGTTTATTGCCATTGTCATTCTTATTTGGTTAGCATTTGCTACAGGTGCTTCTGGTTTACCTGCCATGTTGATAAAGTTGTCTTACGACTGGGTTCCCTATGTTAAAAAGGGAATAGCCCAGCAGTTCCGAGTTCCATAAGAACAGGTCTCTTGCCTGTCGTAAGAGGCGACTGAAAGGGCGTGGGGGCTGTAGCGTACGGGCGGGGTCTCGTGCGCTTAAATTACGGTCCCCGAGGACGATGGCGGTACCGACCTCCATCCACATTCGTGCTATCTTGGGCAACATAATCATAATAATTTATTGCGTTCGTGTGTTACAAATATGGTCTTAAAATCCCGACGGTTCCATTCCATTCGGATGACGTGGCGAGTGAGCGAACACTCGGTTTTTTTTTTGTAAACAAGCATTTGATCACCATCCTGCCTGATTTTGCAGCAGCTATGTGGTCTACGATGGAGTACACTTGTTCATTAGGTACCCAGCGACTTGAAGACCTTCAGACTGCACTGCGCAGGAAACACACACTCCGGCAAGTCATTCCACATCCTGGCGGCTCGCACTATGAAATTAGACGCAAACCGTTTGGTTCGCGTAAATGGTAAATACACCTGGTATGGATGACGTTTTGCCGTTTTTCTGGTTGTCATATTGTAAAAAGATAAATAAAAAACTATTTGAATTCTGTCCGTTCGTGTATTGTACTTAGAAGTAACGTTCATCATCTCCTCAGTTAATCAGTAATAAGTTTCTTGGCAAGCCCCCCGCCCCCTCAATAGCACGAGTAAAATTGTTCCTAGTGTGTTTTTTTTTCTAGCCGTCCCATCTACAGATTTTATTTCTAAATTATTGTCAAAGGTACAACTAATACGTATGAACGCAGTTTTGACTTTAGACCACTTTTAATTTTTTAATTTTTTTTCCCATGATGCTGGCCACATAATTTAAGAAGGATAGGTTTTCATTCAGACAAAAAGAAATCATGCAGTTAAGGGTTAAGTCTTGTCTTTGATGACACGCGTGCTAGCCCTGCTGGTGTTTTAGCCCCATTACCAATTAACATGGTGTAACTTATACCAATGTTATTGCAGATCTGCTAAAATTCCCTCCGGACGACTTCGACATTTTCTTAATCTTGTCACTTTCCCAGCGTGTCTCTATTTTAACTAGCCATTTCTTTAATTTGTCTCTCTTTTAAAATTGACTCGTTCCTAACTCGTGTCCACTCTGGACGATATCGACATGTTTTGAACTCGTGTCTTTGAATCATGCATTTTTCTCTAACATTCACTTAAACATATGAACTTTACCAAGTTTTACTTGAAACAAATTAGGAAGGAATCAGGTTAGGACGGAGACAAGTTTAAGAGAAAATGGCAAGTTAAAAAAGAGACGAGCTAGGAAAGTGACAAGATTAAGAAAATGTCGAAGTCGTTCGGAGGGAATTTTAGCAGATCTGCAATAACATATATTGCCAAAAATGGTCATTCCATATTTGACATGTAACTGTCAAGTTATGTTTGGTATTAGAACTGCCGGGTAGTTATACTGCGTGTGTTGGTACGGGCTCTTTGGTATGATAGCCTTTCGTGTGATTAGCTGTTGATAAGTTTAAATATGAACATACTTGATGTATATTTTAACTATGATTTGAAATGTTCATAGTTGTTCGAAAATATTCATAACATTATCGTACACACTTGAGAGAAATGTTATTTTTATGATTTTTGATAGTACCTACGGTCAATTAGCGTTTTTAACCTACTTCAAATAAAAAGGAGGAGGTTCTCGATTCGTTTGTACGTATAATATTTTTTTATTATCTGTTTGTTATAAAATTGTATCAAAGATGAAATGATCTTATCTTGATTTTGTTCGGCTCAAAATGGTATTATTTATATAAGTGTTGTGATGAATTGAATATTTTGTTCGATTTATTCGCATTTCGTAATATCCTTTCACACATTTCGTTCTAAAACTTAATGAAATTGGTAGCATCTTATACGTTTTTCTACAAATTCATACACTTTCTCGCTTTTCACACACTTTAGGTAAACACGAGATTATAATCTTTTGTACCATTTTATAGGTAGATCTTTCGGAGAAATGTTACTGCGGTACGGGCGTAATATTTTATATACTTATATATTTTGTTTTATTTTACAACAACACACACAATGCCTTCGTCCTATGTTAAGTAGTTAAAGCTCTTGCCTTATGGCATTCAGAAAACGAAATATACTTATTAAAATATATTTTTATTTATTTAGTTAACATACAAACTACTACCTTTACAGGATTAACCTAATGCGGCAGTGTTGACATTGATTTATAACTAGGATTTATATAATAATATTTTTTTCGTACAACTAAAACTTATTCATAACACAAAACAATTAAAGTGACTTTTGTGAATTCAACCAACGAACGTGTAAATATGTCCAGCTTATCCGTGACCCTATTGAGTGTCCGTA
>SJJU01013353.1:0-13628 GCA_012932125.1 Conopomorpha cramerella
CAAACATTTGTTTTGCCATAGGAAGTCGCCTTTGTACCCCGTGTATTGGATGAAATACACCTTTTAAACCTTCCCTGGACTTCCGCGAATAATTCAAGACCAAAAATAGCCAAATCCGTCCAGTCGTTCTCTAGTTTTAGCCAGACTAACGAACAGCAATTCATTTTTATATATAAGACAAGCTGACCCGGCAAACGTTGTTTTACCAATATACGTTAATAACAGTGTTTCTCTACTATTATATGCATGTATTATACATATAAACCTTCCTCAAAAATCACTCTATCCATTAGAGAAAACCGCATCATCATCCGTTACCTAGTTTTAAAGAAGAAGACAAACAAACAGACAGACAGCGGAAAGCGACTTTGTTTTATACTATGTATTGATTAACACAAGATAACATGCAGTCCTTTAACCTATTTTGTAAATATTAGATAACAAACTTAGACAGAAAATGTCGCATTGGCACATAGCTGTAAGGATATTTTTTTTTGTAATACGTGATAAATAAATAAATAATATAATAGGGGAGAAACACTGTTAATAATGTATATTGATAAAATAACGTTTGCCAACTCAGTTGGTACATACATACATACATACACTTCACGCCTGTCTCCCAGAGGGGTAGGCAGAGACTACAGATCTCCATTTGTCACGATCCTGACATACCCCTTTCGCTTCATCTACATTCATACATCTTTTCATACACGACCTCCGGTTTCGAGTACTTTTCACGCCACCTTCGGTCAGGACATCACCAATCTGGTCTTTATATGTCCTTCTGGGGCGACCTCTACTCACCCTCAGTTGGTATTTTTATAATTAATTTAATTCCTTTTCTTTTTTCAGATATAACCAGAAGACAGTGGAGAACGGAAACGAATCATAACTCATACAGCAATTAATACTTTATATATGACGTGCTACACGTACATATATAAAATACAATAATATATATATATATATTTATCTGTCGACATATAGCTTAGTTATATATGTAAGAAAGGATTTATCTTGCCTTTTTAAGGAAGAGATTATTGTGTGACAAATATCTTTTAAAATATGAATGAAAAATGTATTTTATGTCGTTAGATAAATATATACTGTACTAAATATGTCTTAAGCTAGGCTTTCAATAAAATATATGACGTAATATATATATATTTTGTTTAAACTAAAGCCATACAAAATACTGTGACTAGAAAAATGTATGTTAAATAAATAGTGTTGGTGAAGCAATGGCGTGCACTGGCTTTTACGACAAGGTAGGCAGTAATACCCAAGGATTGACACCTATGTATAGGTAACTTGTCTTTACGAAATATAGGCTACCTATCTACATACATACACTTCACGCCTGTCTCCCAGAGCGGTAGGCAGATACTACAGATCTCCATTTGTCACGGTCCTGACATACCCCTTTCGCTTCATCTACTCGCCCACAAAACACAGGACCTTCGTTAGCCTGTGTCGTGAGTACAACAGAAAAGGATCTAGAAATAACTCTATTATTAGGTCGGGTAGACAAAATACTAAGGTAGGCAGTGTCTTTTTGCCTATATGGTGTGCACGTCACTGTGGTGAAGAAATAGCTGACTTATTTCATATCTTTACCGATTAAAGAAAAATACTTATTTTTAATTCCTAAAGCAGGTTGGGGTTAATTTTTAACCCTTTACCAGGCAATGGGAATAAAGATCGCACATAATTTTGAACCTTACTTCGTTGCAATACAGTCTACAATCAATAAATTTCAAACACACCTTCTGCCTATTAAAGGCTTAAGGTGGAATGTCATTCAGCTTAATTTCGTTGTTTTTTAGACGCTTCGACACAGTTTTCCTAAAATAAAAAGTCCTCTCCCGAGGCAAAAAATTGTCTATTTTGTATGGAGACGAAAAAAAATTCACCTATTCTCTTTAGAACACAACGAACGAGCGTTTGACCACCATCCTGGCTGATGTTAAGCAGCGATGTGGTCTACAATGGAGCACACTTGTTCATTAGGTACCTATTCACCCCAGTGACTTGAAGACCTTCAGACTGTACTGCGCAGGAAACACAGATTCCAGCAAGTAATTTCACATTCTGTCTGATGTTAAGTAGCTATGTGGTCTACGATGGAGCACATTTGTACATTAGGTACCTATTACACCCCAGTGACTTGAAAACCTTCCTTGTACTGCGCAGGAAACACAGAATCCGGCAAGTCATTCCACATCATAAGTAGCGATGTGGTCTACGATGGAGCACACTTGTTCATTAGGTATCTATACAACCTGACTCTCCCCAAAATGACATTAGTAGCCATTGCTTCCCCAACGCCATAAAAAAAGCATTTTTATGATATTGACTTAAGGTGTAGAGAGCTAACAATCTGGGGTCCAAATGTGCTACATTCTCTATGTACACACATCAAAAGTGTCTAGGGATCAAAAACATTTTTACCTCTAAAAACAAATCTAATTCATTTAAATCAAAAATCTAATCTTCTGGACCCTACCTAATTCCCCATGCCTGTATCAATGACTTATCACATCTAAATATATAAAAGGAAAAGCTGACTGAATGACTGACTGACTGAATGACTGACTGACATATCAACGCACAGCCCAAACGGCTAAACGTAGATACTTGAAATTTGGTACGGACGTAGCTTAGGTACCATAGGGGTGCACTAAGAAAGGAATTCCTGAAATTCCCATAGAAACGGCAATAAACGGGAAAATTCTGTATGAAAAATCAAGTTAGACGCTTGAAATTTGGGATGCAGGTACTACGCGAATGAAATCGCGGGGCGTCCACTAGTGTTGAATAAATTATGAATGAATTCAGTTTTTGTAATATATATTCTTGATTGCAATCTTCTAAAATGTACTTGATCCCTAGACACTTTTGATGTGCGTACATTGCTGTCTCACTATACTATATACGATAGTGGAATGAAAGTAAGGTAGCGAGCAATGCACATCGTTCACCGTTACATGTCATGTCAGAGCGATGCATAGTGAGCAAACCAGAGTGAAGTAAACTTAGGTCCCTGGATTGTTTCAATATCCTAACACCGTTTGACACAAGATTTTGTACTCTACTGCGTGTAAAAGGACCCCGAGCAATGGTCTCAGAAACGTTGTTGGGCTCGTGTCAATATGAACAACTTTTACTATGACGACAATGCGGGGAAATGAACACACAGTACAGAGGGTAAAAGGACCCCGAGCAATGGTTCTTAGAAACGTTGTTGGGCCTACGTAGGCTGACAATTCTGTACTCTGTACTGTGTGTTCATTTCCCCGCATTGTCGTCACAGTAAAAGTTGTTCATATTGACACGAGCCCAACAACGTTTCTGAGACCATTGCTCGGGGTCCTTTTACACGCAGTATATAGAGTCGAAAATCACAGAATGTAGGTCTCCCAAGTATTGCTATTTAGATGAAAAGATATTATCTCAAGATAGCAGACTGGGCAACCCCTAACCACACTGAAATACCATTGTATAGTTAATATTTTTTATTATAAATAAATAAGAAAATAAAAGGTGTGCGCGTCGATTTGTATAATTTTTTTTAATTGTAAATTCGTTTATAAATTATTCAATGCTCACTTATTTTTAATTATTATCTTATTTCTTTTTTTATTTTTGGCGACTCCGTTTGAAAAACGTGTGCTTCGATGGAAAAAAAATTCGGTGCTTGTTGGTTTTTCTTTTTTTAATTTTATTTTGTACATTTGTATCGTGCGTGCCAGTGATTTTGTTTTGTAGAACTGTTGGGACTTTTTTATAGTCTCACGAGTTCTAGTAGGTAACAAGATTTTGTAAAAAAAAAATTCACTGGCATGCACCGCTATCGCAATGACTATATTGTATATTATACCTATATTATGTAATGTGTAATTATGTAATTATTTTTTTTTGTATTTTAATATTTTTTAACAAAATAATGCGTAATATTACTACTACTTATATGGTAATGTGTTGTTTAACGACTGATTAAGGCCAATATCACAGACTTTACTACTTAACTACTAGGTATCCTAACTTCCGTGCTATGTAGCTTCTTTTTTGGATCTGTCCCATTTGTTCAATACAAAATATTTCTCTCCGATTTTTTCTAGAGAAAGAATTGGACGAGCGAATAGTTCAATGTCACATGTTTTATAGAACAAATGGGAATTATTAGCTTCTTTTTCTTCCTACAACGTGAGACAAAAAGGTTAATTTATTGAACATTCATGATTTAGGTAGTTCTAAGGTACAAGTCAGTCTGAAGTCCACGGTCTTGGCTTCGCTCTAATCAGTGGGCAATTTTCTTTGACCTTTTATGCCATTTTCAGACTAGAGGGTGAAACTGGGGGAACCTAATGGGCACACCCGGATCTTAGCGAATGCATATTGTCTCCGTACGCCCTTCGGAGAGCCTCGTGTTATGGAGGTACATTAAAAGGGCATAAAATGACTTTGACCTTACTGTTTCACGTTGTAACTATATGTAATCATATTTTTCACTCGCTGATATTATGTTTTGAATCAATATCTGTATTTTTAAATGGTCGGGCCGTAGCCAAAACGAACGATGTGTGTTTTATATGAAAATCGTCCGCGAATGCTTAGTTTGGACGTATTGCATCGATGCCGAAATAATGACATATACATGTTATTTAATATATTATGTATTTAAAATGCTAGCTTTTATGGTAACTGGGTGTACATTCTTTAATTCAATTTTATGTTTTTCTTTTTTTCTTATTCAAAATGTGAAATTGTTGGCATTTTCGTGCACGAATTATGGAGTAAAATAAAAGCGTTTATATTTGTATGTATTATACATATGTGTATGTATGTTTTGTGGGTTTTTTTTCTACGGGACATACTTACTATATTTATTAAAATAAGAGTTTAAAAATACATTGATGTATGTATAAATTTAATTTAAAAAAAGAAACGTAAATTTTATGTATAACTTAAGTAGTCGCCATCACTTTCTAGTCTTTTTGCATAGTTTATAGTTTATAATGATAATAATGAAAAAAAAAAATAAACAAAATAATTTGATAATTATAATTGCTAGATAACGTGTGCGAAGTGGAATGAATAAAATGAATATGGAAATATATATATGAAAAAGCAAACGCTTCGCCTTGCCTCGTGGTTTATACATAATATTGGATAGATGAATTATTATTATTTATTGTAAAATAAATTTAAATGAAAATTGATCTGAAACGATAATGGCGAGTTCTTTTTAAAAGAGAAAGTAATGGATATCGATCGAGATTTTGTTTTTGTGAGAAGAGTGTTTTTTTTTTTAAAAAGGGAAATAATAAACGATGATGTTCTGCCAATGTTCTAGTCTAAAACTGACACTGTTTGAAACACATTTCTAAATTTATGCATTCTAATTATATATACTCAGAGGCACAATTAACCGCCCACTCGGCTAAAGTGTCATAACTTTGTTTATAATAACTAAATGCTTATGGTGTTGAATGACAATTTGTTAAGTGAGTAGTTTATGATAGATTGAAACATTTTATGACCTTTTTTTTAAGATACCCTCAAGTGAAAAAATCATGCAATAATGAATTTATGAAGTTACATCGGAAAATGTCAGTGGGCGGTTAATTGTGCCTCTGAGTGTCGTAACAAAAATACATAAAAGGAAGAAACGAAGGTATGTATGATTAATGCATACATGTGATAGCAGAAAAAACACTGTTTTTAATGTGTATTGGCAAAACAACGTTTGTCACGTCAGCTGGTATACTTATACATAATATATATAATATAGTTTAAGAATGTGTTTCAAATGTGTAAAATAATAATAATAATAAAATTAAGCTTCCGTCTCGATTATATATCTTATTAAGGAAAGAGACAGCTATTTTTATCAGATGACGGGCTATGTGTACACGATCTTGATGCTTTTATAATATAAATATATATATATATGTATTGATATTATATATAGTAGGTTATTGTTTAAAATGATTACAATTATAATATTAATGAATTTAAGGGTTATGTTTTATGCTCTGTCCAGAGAGAGAGATGTCACGGTTCAAAAATATACATTATGTATGAAAATATATATATATTATGTGGTTTGTTTCCTTTTTATATACAGGGTGAACGCGGAAATACGATTCTAAGACAATGTGTTTGTAGACTCCTGATACTGTTTCAGCAGGTATCAATTTCTTCGGAACGGAAAACGCTCGACGTTCGATAGTAAACGCTTAGCAAACTCGGACCTAGAAACTAGACTTGCAATCCAAAACTGTCAACGTTTAGAATAAAATGAGACGAAGATATGAAAAACAGATACATGAACGAGCAAGAGATATCTTCTGTCCCTAACGGCGTAGCAGGGTATTGTATGTACTTCTAGATCCAAAATGTCACTACCAAAATGACAGTTTGAATGCAGAAGTACATTTAAATTCCATATATAGTGCTTAGAAGGTGCTACGTGGCTTGCAAGTCTAGTTGTGTTTGGTAATTTTTTTAATGAAACGCGCATAGACATTATAATTCAATATTGTTCACCGGGTATATAGGCGCGAATATAATCAAAGACAAGCTCGAGCTTACCTTTGTTATGTTACTCGACGTTTCGACGCAGTTGCATGCGTCGTTGTCACGAGTGACAAAGGTAAGCTCGAGCTTGTCTTTGACATAGACATAGACATTCATTTATTTTTGCTAAAAAACACACAAACAACAATTCAGTACAGTAGGTTACACATACAGTGCATGTTAAATGCAGCATTCCTATCTATCGTTCCTGTGTCTGTCAGCGTCAAAGAGACGCCGACTCAGCATATTGCCACGGTTGCCCGTGACGCTGGTATTCTGCCGGCACTCATGAGTGAGGACTTCAATAAATATATAAATAAACTAAATATTGCAATACAACTTACATATTATAATAATTAATACTAATAGTGTGTCGATAAAGGTGATTTTATTATATTGATTATTTGATTATAAACGCGCCTATATACCCGGTGAACGATATTGAGTTATAGTTGTGTTTGGGTCCAAGTTCACAATGGCTTAAAATAGTATTTCTGTTTCCACCTGTATACTAGACATAAATGCTTGAGAAGCCGTTAATAGGTAGGTTAACTATTAGGGCGGGGTTTTGTGCATGGAGTTAAGGCACTCTCGTAATTGCATGGCTCTTACATTGTACCGGCAAACGATGTTCATTGCTGCATTTACTTCGGACAACAGTGAACAGAAAGTATCGATATCGCCTTATTCCGATTATCCTCCCTGGAAAATCTATCCTATAGTCTGATTTCTAATTAGATTCCAAAAAAATCTACCAACGATGTGTCACTGAAAAATTTACCATGACAGGGTAGGGTAGATATTCCGAAAATGCGCGCACGATTATCCATCCTGGCATATAATTGAACATTTAATTTAAATAACGAGGTGGATTCTTGGACGCGTGTTTTCCCACTATCCATCCTGGGGTGGATTTTCTATGGTAGATTTGTCGGAATAAGCTACGATATTAATAACAATGCAAACTATGCAAAAACAGGGTTGAACAAAACGTTTTCCACTGCGATGTCAGTACGATGCAATTACCACAGTGTAGTATACTTAGGCTCCAGTTTTCAATACTCGTATTTTGTTGTTAAGAATTAAAATGACTTTGAAAAAGTTTAAATTGCGATATGTAGATTTTTTTGGAGTGTTCGCCCTCAATTAAGCCATTTACAAAGCTTAGATTATGTTATAGTGTGCGCGGAATTCCTAGTCAACTCCTGAGAAATTTGGACTGCGCGGCGGGAGAGGAAAAAAACGTCAAGCTAACTCAGTCGGCCATCTTGTCACAGTTTTCAATGGCGACCTCCCCCGTCACATATCATCACATACCTCACAAAGTGACTAACCATTCCGCGTCCATGTAATCCGCCATTATAATCCGCAGTTTTACACATGACATATTTTTTTGTTTTTACAATGGCGGCGCTAGATTAGAAACAATATTCTTGAGAGATTTAGTCTCAGTAGTTCGATAAAATAGACCGGTGGTTAAATTATAATGCGCTGTATATCGTGTTTCAGTATAAACTAGTACACGCAAGTTCATTTGACCCATCTTTAGTTTGCAAATTGTTTGACATACAGCTTGGCAAAAAAGAGTAGAAATTAAATATGGGATAATCCGTTTCTCCATAGTGTTGCTACTATTTAATTTCTACTCTGTTTTGCCAAGCTGTATGTCAAACAATGTGCAAACTAAAGATGGGTCAAATGAACATGCGTGCCTCTCTTAGCAAAGCTAAAAAATCTCTGCAATCAGCTTGGCGTTTTATTCCCCATTCAGAACTATTAAGTAACTTGCTACAGTTACTTGTTCGTTTAGAGTGTAATTGGACTCTAACATGAACTCTGAGCGATATAAAAAATATTTTTCTTTAAACATAAGATTTTCTCGACTTAGGCCAACATTTTCAATTGTAATGCTTGCGGGTGTTTGTCTCTTTTTGGCTCTTGCCATTAGAGGGAGACAGCAGAAAAAAATACCTGATTAGTGCTTGCTTCGCAAAACACCATTTGCCGGGTCAGCTCTAGGATGGGGCATGTCCTATTTGTTCTATAGAACGACCTTCTCTCGCGCTTTTCATGGCGAAGGAAAAGGACGAACAAACTAATGTTGTTCATACCGTCTTGTTCTACAGAACAAATGGGACTTACCCACAGGATAGGATATTTTAAATTAGACCACCGGACAAATTTATCGTACTAGTGAGACTAAACAGGGTGTGGAACCGTGGCAGTTATTGTTTTTAGAGCAGCATGTATACTACACGCTAACTCGATGATTTGGCCGTTAGGTTTTTAATTATGATTTTTTTTTATATTTACCTTAAACATAAATGCACAATGAGATTCAAATAAAACATAATTGTCCTCAAAAGGTGTTGTTTTATTGTTTGACTTTGTATCGGGGTTTCTCCCGTTCCTGTGGGAATTTTGGGATAAAATAAAAGGTAGTAGGCATTTCCCCGCATTTCCGCCATAGTAACGCCACGCCACATTAGATGGGTCTCACTATTACCACTAAGTATAACCATTGATGGTAATACTGGTACTATATACATACACTTCACGCCTGTCTCCCAGAGAGGTAAACAGAGACTACAGATCTCCATTTGTCACGGTCCTGACATACCCCTTTCGTTTCATCAACATTCATATACTTTTTCATACTTGACATCCGGTTTCGAGAACATTTCACGCCACCTTCCCCCTGGTACGGTCGGCCAAGAATCTGCTCTACCACCCTAAGGTTGAAACTCATTTGAATGTCATTAGTACTACGTACTACGTTTCTCAATACTGCTATTGAGTTTTAAACTCGCTTAGACCGATTTGCGCCATTTTATTTATTTTTGAGGCGTCAAAGATTATAGTGTGATTGGTTCGATCTCAGTATTACCATTGCAATCGATTGCCGTTTAAAATAAATATTAAATATTGTACAACAACACACACATTGCCTTCATTCCATGTTAAGTAGCTAAAGCACTTGTGTTATGGAAATCAGACAACGAGAAATATTTACTTATATTATTTTTTTCATTTAAATATATACTTAGATAAATAAAACACCCAGACACATCCAACAAGTGCTTAAAAGTTCATCACCAAAGCACCTATCAGCTGTGGGAATCGAACCCACGACCCTACGGAGCAGAGGCAGACATGCTGACCACTACACCAACGGGCCCGTCCTCCTCCGCCCGTCCGTTTGTCCTCTGTTCGTTAAATTTTGGTTCGGCGTAAAATAAAAATCAACCTTTATATGTACAGAATAAAGACCCTTTTTAATCTTGAACCTATGCAGTGGCGTGCACACTATAAAGGCAAAAAGACACTACCTAGCGACCTAAGAATAGAGTTATTGCTAGATCCTTTTTTGTTGTACTCACGACACAGGCTATTGCAGGTCCTGTGTTTTGTGGGTGGGTAGATAGGTACCTGTGTTTCGTAAAGACAAGTTACCTATACATAGGTGTCATTCCTTGGGGATTACTGCCTACCTTGTCGTAAAAGCCAGTGCACGCCACTGCTATTATGAGAGGTGCCGATGGACCCTTTGGAAGCTAAAACTTTGCACAGTTAATTAGAGTGTTATAGGCTATATTTCCACAAAGTTGCAGCCAAATCGACCGAAAGGCTTTTTTCGAACATTTTGTGCGGGGTCCTTTATGTGTTACCCACTACTAACCACTAAGTAGAGTATATTTTACATTGACCACAGATAAAATTACCGAACTACTGAGACTTAGCGCAATGTATAATCTTTATAGTGAGACCCACCCTAAAAGTTGTTCTACACGAGCCCAACAACGTTTCTAAGACCATGACACAGGACTCCTGGAGTGGAAACACTTCCAACTTTTGACAGATCCCAGGAGAAATTCCCATTTGTTCATATGCTATTATACAACAGTAGTTTGTTCATCCTCTAGAACTAATGGGAATTAACTAATCCCAGCCATTAACCCGTAGAACTAATGGGAATTATCCAATCCCAACCATTAAGCCAAAGTGTTTCGCTCTGACAGTCATCGAGTTTCGGTTGCGATATTAGGTAGGTACCTAAATGGAGGATTTTCAGGGCCCTTGTTTCTCTTAGTTATGACAGATGGCGCCAGCTGTATTAGGGGGGGGGATAAATGTCAACGAAATGACTAACTTCAAGCAATTTTTGAAGAATTTAAGGTGACAGTTAATTTTTTTATTCTTTTTTACATGTTTCAAGTGTCAGAAGTTTAAATAACTTACCCAAATAATAAAATACTAATTAAATTAATTAATTAATTACATTAATACACTTCACCTTTAATCCCAAAGCGGGGTAGGCAGCGACACTTGCTAAAGCAAATACCCCCGGTTTACGAGCGCGTATTTAACCCAACGTGACAGGGGGTGAACCCATCTCCGTTATAGGGTTCACACACCTTGTGGTGTGCTGGTTTCATTACGTTGTTGTCCTTCACCGTGCGAGCGTTGCGTTGCGTATATAGGCTCTGAAAAAGAGTCCCATTGGTACACGTCCGGGACCTGCCGGTTACAAGTCAAGGATCCTACCAACTGGACCGCAGACGCTCTTAATAAAATACGTACTAAAATATAACTGACAGAAATCAACCTGGACTACTAGCGACATCCAGATAAGAAATGTTTGGAGTTTGAAAATTTCTCAATCAAATAGATTACATGACACCATCCCAGCCCAACTTACCTCGCGGTGGGGGTCTGTGCGAGGTGACCGAGGGAACTCTCCAGAGGACGGGCAGCAGCGCTGATTGATGTTGATGCCACGTCCTTTCCAATGCAGCGTCTTGAACATATCCTCCATTGCATTTGTGAACAATTTCGGGGAAATAACATCCCCTTGTCTCACTCCACGATGCAATGGTATGGGACGTGTCTGCTGATTTTGTACTTGGACGGACATGGTGGCAGCCTCGTAGAGGCATCTTATCACTTGGATGTATCGCCAGTCAACTTGGCAACGCTGCAGAGACTCCAGAACGGACCAGATCTCAGCCGAGTCAAAGGCCTTCTCATAGTCCACGAATGCTAGACACAGGGGCAGGTTATACTCTTCAGTTTTCTCTATGATCTGCCGCACTGTGTGAATGTGGTCTATGGTGCCATAACCGCTCCGAAATCCAGCCTGCTCCGGAGGTTGAAATTCGTCGAGTCTTCGCGCAAGACGGTTTGTGATCACTCTGGAGAACAGCTTGTAGACGTGGCTTAGAAGAGAAATGGGTCGATAGTTCTTCAACAGGGTTTTGTCTCCCTTTTTGAAGAACAAGACGACCACACTTCTACTCCACGCCTCCGGAGTTCTCCCTTCGAACAGGACAGCGTTAAAAAGCTTTTGGAGCTCCCTCAATATCGGTTTACCTCCAGCCTTTAATAGTTCTTTTGTAACGCCATCCTCTCCTGGAGCTTTTCCGTTTTTGAGCTGTCTAAGAGCGATCTCAATTTCGCCAGTACTGACTTCTGGCAGGTCTTCGGTGGAGTGGCGTGTCAATGTGGCTTTAGAGTCCCCATTTTCGGGATCAGGGCGAGATGCATGCGATGCGTATAACTGGCCATAGAAGTCTTCAACTTCCGAAAGGACCGACGGCTTCGAAGTGACAACTTCTCCACTTGCTGTGGTCAACTTCGCAAGCTGGCTTCTTCCAAGAGATTGTACGAACACTTTTGACCCCCGATTCTGCTCAATCGCTCTTTCTATTGAAAGAGTATTGTAGCATCGGAAGTCGTACCGCACGTGCTTAGTAATCTCCTGGTTTAGAGTAGTAGAAACAGTAGCCCAGATCAATTTTTTTCGCGCAGATTGTCGCTAGCTTTAGAAGTGAATGAGTGCACATTATTATCTCAGAGCAAAAACCTACTAGACTTGTAATGGTACGGTAACGGTTTGCGTCTACTTTCAAAGTGCGAACCGCCAGGATATGGAATGACTTTCCGGTGTGTGTGTTTCCTGCGCAGTACAGTCTGAAGGTCTTCAAGTCACTGGGGCGAATAGGTACCTAATGAACAAGTGTGCTCCATCGTACACCACATCGCTGCTTAACATCAGCCAGGATGGTGGTCAAACGCTTGTTCATAGTTATAAAATTGGTCTGAGTCACAATCTGATGTTTAAATAAACACCGCCGAAATGTCTACAACTCTGTGCTTCACTGCACAACATTACGTAAAAAAACCTACTGTCACTGTCACTTTTTTTACGTCGAACACGAACAAACAGCTGATTTAGGATAATAAATACATAAATTCACAAGGGAGGTGAAATATATAAAATATATTATTGTCACGTAAAAATGTATACGGAAGTGGATGTTTTCGTGAGTAATTATACATTAATTGACCCGGAAATATATCAGCTATGGATCGAAGGCTGTTCTTGTGAGTACCTTGTAAAATCAATCGATAATATCCCATTATACAAATTGATAACAACGGATAGCTAATAAGCAACGGATACAAATTGATAACAACAGATAGCTAATTTGTATTTTGGATACATTTCGCGAGGTGACCGAGTGAACTCTCCAGTGGACGTGCAGCAGCGCTCTCTGTGAGTTAGATCACAACACCACTGCGATCACAACCCGCTTGCTAAACGTGCCGATTATTGGCATTTCCCCCCAAATGATCATGTAAATATCCTATGTCCAGAGTGGTCAAGTATGGGCTGATGATGATGATGATCATGTAAATCATCAGGGGAGGCCCTCGTCCAGCAGTGGACGTCATGTGGCTGATGATGATAGTGCTATGACTATGCTGAATTAATATGCATTGTGATTTCTCACCACTGTAGTTTTCTGTCCTTTCTTCATCTTAACATGCCTTGTTTATGCTTCTATTGTATATTACGGAGCATTTTACTTTTTAACTTGCCAGAGTCTGTGTTTCCTGCGCCGTACAGTCTGAAGGTCTTCAAGTCACTGACAAACAACACAGAAACTAGTTGTGACCTCTATGTCGTAGAAGAAAATATGTTTAAAAATGTCTAATTAGGAATTTGTACAATTTAAACTTAAGTCGAGTCATCTTTATCT
>SJJU01013354.1:0-25356 GCA_012932125.1 Conopomorpha cramerella
TTTTATATTTTTCTGATAACTGGTGTGAGTTGCCTTACCATCTGGTTCCGGCTTGACGTCGACTTATGAGACACCCTGTATAAGTCGGCTAACAAAGTGCTCTAACACTTGACACTTCCTGTATGAATAAAACTCAAGAAGATCTTGATCATCAACCTAAATTCGTCCACGTAAGATTCTCTAATTGGACGCCAATGTGATTTATTTTCCAGCTTCTGCCAGCTTTCTAACGAAAATCATTAGTCACTATAAGGTAGAGTTGCTTTATTGTGTCAAGTAAAAAAAAAACACTGTAATAAATTAATGATAGTCATATGAGTTTAAACCTTATGGTGGTAGATCAGATTCTTGGCCGGTATCTGAGTACAAGGCATATTATAAAAACTAGGTTAAAATTGTATCAAATGAAGCACTTACGTCTTGATTGAAAGCGTCCTTCGGCATTTCATTCAAAGTTTTCGCACTGAGATGATGCGGCGCTGTGTTGTGCCTCCTCTTTTCTTTCGGCACTTGCCTCCTGTGAAGTGAGCCGTTCTTCACGCTATCCCCAGACATCTCCGTGATGATCTGCTTAGCCGCCTCACTCTTGAATATTGGAGAGAGCTCCATGTGAGACCTCGTCAAACTGCCGATACTACTTGTTTTAGATAACGGGCCATTTGTCAACGTTCTCGAACTTTCCGTCGGGCTATTCAGGTACTGGGTCGAATTCGACATATTCCTGCTGTAAGTTGACGGATCGTAACTGATGTTGTAACTATTCGTTAAAGACGAAATGTCTCTTGAGTAATCGTAGTTTGATAGTGAAGGGCTGGACGGGAATTTGGGGCTCAGCTCCATGTTTGAATGCATATCTTTGCCGTATTTCGCATAGTTGTCTTGAGGCTTGGAGTAGTATTCCTCGAATTTGCTGAAGTCTGTGCGTGGGACCGACGAGGCACGTTGGTAAGGTTGGAACTCTTCTTCAAGGAAATGGTCCAGGTTGGCCGTGATGGTGGCGGCTGGCCAGTCAGACATGGGCTGGAACGAACGCTCCCGATCTCGTTGGCGACGCTCGCTTTCACGTTTCACAATGCGGACTGTCTTGATCTCTTGCTTCTCGACGTTGGACAAGTTTGCTGGAAAAAGATATGCAAACATAAACGTAGATACTAAATAAATTCAAGTATGATCGTGGTTATATTTCTAAATGATGAACAATTGTGATTAACCATTAATAGGTATATTATTCCTAAAACTTACCAAAAGCACTATTCTGCTGAGCATCGTCACTGGTGATTGGTGACGTCACGTCCTGCCCATTGACCCTTGTGTCCACATACAGCGGCATTTCGACGTTCCTGTCATAGTGTCCTGGAGGCACCAGGGCTGACTGCTCGTAGTCGTAATCCGATTGTATCGCGTCCGTGTGACCAGTATCCAGGTTTG
The DNA here is from genome assembly GCA_012932125.1 of Conopomorpha cramerella. Lineage (NCBI taxonomy): Eukaryota > Metazoa > Arthropoda > Insecta > Lepidoptera > Gracillariidae > Conopomorpha > Conopomorpha cramerella. The sequence goes on from SJJU01013354.1 coordinate 1,429, forward strand.
TCTCCTGCCAGGATGCGCGAGGACGTTTGCCTGTAGATTTGAAAAAATAAATAAAAAAAAAAAATACACTTCACGCCTTTAATCCCAAAGAGGGGTAGGCAGAGGCACTTGCTAAAGCAAGTACCCACGGTTCACCAAGCGTATTTAACCCAAACTGACAGGGGGTGAGCCCATCGCCGTTATAGGGTTCACACACCTTGTGGTGTGCGGGTTTCATCACGATGTTGTCCTTCACCGTACGAGCGTTGCGTTGCGTACACTGGCTCTGAAAAAGAGTCCCATTGGTACACGTCCAGTAGCCGGACTCGAACCCGGGACCTCCCGGTTACAAGTCAAGTGTCCGACCAACTGGACCACAGACGCTCTTTTAGATTTGAAAATAGATTTTTTTATATTTTTCGTTTTGTGTTTCGTTATACTTTTCATGCTAACTACTACGTCTGTTATTTTATTTGGACGTTAAGCGGAGAGATATATAATATTTCTCCCAACCCAAATCTCATCATAGTAAATCAAACGTACTGAAGCTCATGGCCTATATTAAATTTGCATCTGATAGATTACACATGTCTTGTCCATGTCCCCCTATTCTAAAACTGCAACACAATTGTTCAAAGCTGAGAAAAAATGCTGATTCTTTCAATAATTTATTCAGAGTGCCCAAAATACAGGTTCTGTTTAAAAACTCACCAGGTAGAGAACTGTGCGTGGTCTGTAGCACTCGCGACTGCTGAGTGAGATGTCGGACAGCTCGACTCAGCTCCTGACGTTGCCTCTGTAAGGCTGACACTAGTTGCTGGACGCGAGATACCTCTGCAAAAAATCAAATAAATTAGACAAATTCCTGGGATAAAGCCCTATAGTGCAAATGCCACGTCTGACTACCACCCGGTCTGATGTTAAATAGCGACGCGGGAGGGGGGGGGGGATCTGATACAATCTCGTAGTTTCATCGCTCTAGAATCGTAGCTGAAAACGATGTGCATCGCTGTTTTACTACGGGCGACAGTGACATAAGAGTAACGATATCAGAAATTCACAACGTTCACCGCTACGATGCCAGAATGAGGCAACTACCAGAGTATAGTAGTCTTAGGCCACAGATCTACGTTCATGACGTTACTACCTATAGGTACTGCGCAGGAATCACATACTCCGGAAAGTTATTCCTCGATATGGTTCATACTGAAAAAGTCGATGGAAACGATTGCTAATCTCTCTCTACGGTCTACTCGTTTCGCCCAATAACTGAAAGGAAGTAGTTTCACGAACAGCTTAGTAAAGGCGATTGTTTTATAGAATAAAATGAGTATTTATCATTAAATTTGAATCGTGAGACCAATTGGTTGGTCACCCTTTAGTCATTACCCTCAATTGCAATGTGTAATAATAAAGTACAAAAAGATATACCCGGCCCACCAGATTGTAATATTACAACTGGATTTGGTAATGTTACAATAATAGAACAATGCGCTGGAAACAGAATAACTTGACGAATTCTTGTGTTTCTGCGCAGTAGATACACAGTCTGAATATCTGCATGTCACTGGGAAATAAATAGTAATAGGCAGGCCGGCTTCATAAACCCAGTTGTATGAAGCACGCTTGCTTATTATTGTTTGTATACCTAAACAGACCTCCAGACTAAACGTGAAAATTGTCTATTTCTGTATCCATAGCGTGATTTTCAATGGTAAAAACGTTTCTATAATTCACAATTGTTACCTGGAGACAATCGCTTTAAAAGAAAAGGTCGCCTTTTGCAATCATACCATTGTCAATTTCCCGGTTTTTTTTTTGTAATGCAATGTACAATGTGTATGCAATAGTCTTGTTTATGAAACAATACAATCTTCGAAAATGAGAAAAGAGTTTTGCCAGGATCATGACAACTGGAGACGTGTGATCTCTGTGAAACGGGAGAGACGTATTATGCCTCCGGCACACCAAAAGCGGGGCGTGCGCGGCGCGGGAGCAGCGCGGACCCGCGATGTTTGTAATTCAGGGAAATGTATGAAGCACGGCACACCAAAAAAGCAGCGCGGACACGCGCTGCCGTCGCTACAGATCGAGCGCGGCAGCAGCGCGGGTCATCGGCGCTGTATTACTATGGCCGCCATACAGACCTGACACACCAAACAAGTAGCGCGGCAGCGCAGCGGGTCCGCTTTGTCGTTTCTGTATTTTATTACATGCGCTACGCATGCCACACCGAAAGCAGTTTGAGCGCGGACCCGCGCTGCTCCCCCGCACGACCCGCGTTCGGCGTGCCCAAGGCTTTATTATGTATGTACAATCTTACCGTCTTCGAGCATGGCGGTGGCGAGCGCGGGCGTGGCGGGCGCGGCGGGGGCGGCGGGGGCGGAGGGTGTGGCGGGCGCGGCCGCCTGCCGCTGGGCGTGCAGCGCGCGCCGCAGCTGCGACAGCTCGCGCTCCAGCCGCGCGTTCTCCGCCACCGTCTGCTCCAGCTTCTGTCATGGGAGAACGAGTACTTCATTGCATTGCACACTTCTATACTTTCGGTCCGCTCTATAAGTCCGTTGACATTACAGTCCAACAAAGATCTTAGCGTATGATTGTCGAACTTTCAATGTTTGTTTCTAGTATGTACTGTATTTCTAGACTTGGTTTGTTGTAGTTGCTGTTTAAATGTTTATACAACGTCAAATCAAAAATGTTAGCGAAAGTCGAGAAAATCACCAGTGACTTTGGGCTTAGGCCCTTGATACCATTTCCAAGGATCCCTATATCAAAAACAGTAGGAAACGTATCTACGTATAGTACTCTTCATGCGACAAGTGACAATCAGCTGATCGGTATGTTTGTATGAAGAGGTGAATTTTTTTTTTTTCGTTTTTACTAGTTAAAAAGTTGTTTGGTATCATGGGCTGTGAGTAACTTGCTCGAGTTTCGCCAACGTTGTATATCAAAACAAGAAGTTGAGGGGCTTAAATAACTCTTATTCATAACTATGTACAGAAAGCATAGTGAGGAGACACCCATACCATAAGGTATGTGACCATTATTACGGCGATGGATCCACCACCGGTCAGGTTATATTATACAGAAAGTATTCACTTAACAAAACAAAAATTTACTTTACTGAACATAGCTACATAATATTATGTTGTTATTATAACAAACACCTCAGATGATATTTACACCATTTGGCTACCACTGATTGAAATATAGAAAGCCCCAAATAAATATTTAACTAAACCCACACCATCATTTAAACCTTCCAATAACAATAAGGACAATTCGGTCATGCGTTATGACAACAACTCTATGTTTAAAATAACTACTGACATGACAAATTGGAGATTGAAAATCTGTATCCATAGAACTTCGAAATTCAAGTAAACTGGTGAACGGTTTTAGCCTTGTCCCGGAAAATCACGATTTAATTTGACTCTAAATAAAATGGGAACGAAAGAGCTATCGAATGCATGTACTATTGCCGTCTTTGTCAAGAGGGCCGTCTCTAATATCAATGATACAAACACTTTAAGTAAAGAAAATATCCAAAATGAACTCCTCGGCCTTTCATTTGGTGCCAGTCGTCCGTAAGGTGCGTATAAAGGCACGGTTGACTGTTGTACGAAGGTTCCAGCATTGATAGTACCTAATATGTGTGAGTGAAACTTGGGTATGGAAGAGAAAAGGTCAATAAGTAGATTTAATGTTGTAAAAATGCTTTCTTTTCCAAGTATGTGTAGAATAGCTTAGTAATACATTAATTATTAGGTAATATAATAATTCTGAGATTTAAAAGAAGTTGTAGTAAGTAACAAGGGTTTAGAAAATAATGCTTCAGTAATTTGTCCATCTGCAATGCTTGGACGAAAGAAGTGTGGTGGTGGGCATGTCGGTAAAGACACAACCTCCATCGAAAAAATCGGTGACGAAAGGGAGATTAGAAAAGATATAGAGGTAGGTACTAAAAACATAGTAATTAATGTAGATGAAACAGATAGGATCGTAGCAGGTGGAGGTATATTGTCTCTGTCTATTCCTTTCAGAGATTTGCGTGGAGTTATGTAACTAAATATTCACTACTCAAAAGCCAGCAAACAAAATCCTACAAACGTGCTAAGCACAGCATAAGACTACAATAAAAATAAAAAAGTAAAAAAAGTGCAGTGCATAGATGAAAACCTTATAAACCTTAGAATTGAGCGCCAGCATGGCGTGGACCCGCGTCAGCTCAGCCTCCAGGTCTTCACCGGTCGTGCCTTCTTGTAACTGAAGACCGTTGAATTTGTTTCTAACGCCTTGAATAAGTAAGAATACATTGGTTTAGAAATAGAAAAACTTATAAAGATAGTACACGCAGGATAAAGTGTTCGGTATTTTGTCTTCTACACGCCTTAACAATTCTCCAAGCATCAGAACATTATAGAGGAAAATTATATAACTTGTAGTCCTAAGACCTTTTGAGCACTTGAGTAACGATTTCACGCTAACGTTTCTACTTTAATTAATCGTTATTAAGTCTTGTATTATTATTAGGAAGCATTATCCATCACAAGATTACCCAGTATCTTCTTTGTGTCCAAACTTTATAGCATTAGATATTCTTACAGTAGCTACTTGGTACAACTATTTTTTTTTAAGATTTCCTGAAGTATTGTACCTTAATGAAAAATGACTGAAAACGCAATAAATCTTACCAGACAACAGTGACTCTATAGCATCCTTGTCGGTCTTAATGCCCTGTATGATGGATGCCTCGTCGGCCAGCTCCTGCTGCAGCGCCCAAAGCTCAGCTACTCGAGCCCTCGCTGCTTCCGTCTCTAGGGGCTTGCCAGCTGCCGCACTTTCTAGCCATCTGTGGGATTATTAATCATGATTGTACTTACATCGATAGTACTCTACACGGGAGGTGGGCTATATGGATGCATATGCCAATGGGATGGATGATGCCGGACTCTTTGAATGTGAATGAACAAGATGCCTCCTAGGGACCTTCTATCGGATATAAGATATGTTTTTGTTACTTTATATTTATCAATAAAAGCAAGTAAAACCTACGATAACATATTACTGATTTACCTTTGTTGTTCCATAGCATGTTCCACTAAAACTTTCTGCCTCAATCTTTGATTCCTTTCCAATCTTTCCATCGAATTCCCAGGTCTATTGTAGAGTGAGCCAAGCTTCACCATGTTGTCCACAAGCTGCACTAGAGGCTTGCTCTTTTGGTACTGGTGTTCGAGTTCCATAAGTTGCATTTTCAATTGGTCCAGCCTTTGTATGCTCTCCTCCCGTTCCATTGCCTTCAGTGAACCGAGACAATCCTGGAACGACGTTGGTATAGTTACTTTATTTTTCGATGTATGTAGGAAGAAACCCTTTCAATTCCATAGTATTGAACAATAAGACAGACCGAACCACATTCTCCAGCACGAACACCCAAGAACAAAGTAAAGCAAATACTTCTACTTCTTCTTTAACTTTGAAGATTATGTACTTCATTCTCTGGGATTCATATTTGGGATTGGATTAGTATTTTGACTCAATATTCATCAAGTAACACTAAGGAGTAGGTACAATAAACGCAAAAATAAAAAATAATGAAAATTAAATAAAAAGAAAAAACAAACACCTCGATATTATTGATCTGTGCACAACACTGTTCAATGGCTCTATGTGTGGCTGTGTGACGCCTTCTTAGTTGGATGAGGAGCAACACCAGCTCCTCGTGAGTCCTTCCCAAAAGCTCCCCAGCCGTCGGTATCGACTTGAACTGGTCACCCATGATCGCATGCTCTCGTCGCTAATGACAAACATCAAACAAAATGAAACAAATGAAATCTCTAAACAAAATAAAGCAAAATAACAAATGAACACATTTATTTTTTGTAACTACCATTTCATCTGTGTCAGTGTTCCTTCGGATCCTTGGGCTCACGGCGCGTATCGGTTGCTGCGACGCCCTCGACGGTGAACGGGGGTTAGTCCACGCATCCTCCGGTCCAGAGAGTGTATGTATCTGGAAATTGTTAAACTGTAGGAATCCACATATAGCTAGTTAAATACTGCAGTCTACGAAGAAAAAATAAGGAAATCTTACATTTTGTTGAGACATAGACATCTGTTGTGAGCCGTAGTGGTCGTTTGGTTCTCCTCCACCCATCGGACCCTCGGGCTCACTGCCCTCACAGGTATGTTTGAGTCTCTATTGCTCCGTCCAATTGATGTGTTGCTCCCGAGGAAGGGCTTCTTTGACAATGTTTGCTGATTTGGTGGATTAGTGGGAGTTTGATCTAAGTTAGCTTTTGGCATTGTCATTGAAGCTGTAAGAAATTATTGTTTTATTGTTAATGTTTGTTCCATTGTAGCACTTAACACTACTTAGTATTAACAACTTTGAATAAAAATACCAAAATATTTCGTATTCTCGACAACGAAACGAAAACATGATAAAGTGTGCAACACAATAAATTCCGAATAAAAACAATATCCAAAACGAAATTAGTACAACATCATGAAATATGTACAACTAATTACGACAGTTGTTAAATTTTGCATGCTCAGTTTTCTGTACACCTTATCTTGTTTTCCTGTACCACAAACTGTATAATTATGAAACAAATGTAACAATCTCATAATGACTTTGCTTTGCAAAATAATGTAGGTAGAGTGAAACTTACGTAGTGCACCAAAGGGTGTTAGAGGATACCTTCAATGCTTGCACTGTCAGCTCCACTGTCGGTGCTACAAAGAACGTCCCCTACTGCCCCCGGTACCCGCACGCCACCCCTCGCACCCTTCATTAACCCACTAGACATTAAATCCCATTGCCTAAGCTTTTCCCTGTCAATCTCAAATTTCTTTCTCATTCTTTCGCTAACCTCTTGCTTAGACTGCATCGTTGGGCCCACCAAACTATTATCCGATGAGTCCACCGTTAGTTGCTCATATACACCTTCGTCTGATTGTTCACCTACTATCTGTGCAGTTTCAGCTAGACTGACATAGACGTCGTTGTCGTCGCTTTTATCGTCAGGTGCTTCAGTTATAATGTTATAGTTAGGATTGCCGTTAGAACGATTAAGAATTTGCTCTTGAATATTATAGTTAACATAAGTAACGTTTCTTGTGATCTTCTGATCTTTCTTAACCCGTTTTATACTGTTCATGGCACTAGAGTCTACGCTAACACGTCTCGAAGGAATTGCAGGTATATTATCGAGATCGTCCATTGAGCGAGCATGACGATGGGAAACCCTTCTCAAGTTATCCCTCCACAAACTATCTTCTTCCCAATACTTGTCACCTTGATACATGAGATTTTCGTAAGCGCATGCATCTGCCTCTGCGTCGTAATACACCGTGTTAGATGAATTTTCACTACAAGGAGATGAGATACTCGTTGAACTAGCCTTGACTAATGAGTTAGAATGCTGATGATCAATATCTTTGTTCAATGATACATTCAAACAACTTTCGCTACTGTCGTTAGTTTCGTTGTGAGAATTTCGCCTAGTGGCGTATTGTGGGATAAGTTTCATAGACTCTGATATTTTCGAATGCATTCCGCCTGATGCGTAAATATTCTTCATGTCTATATCTAAATCCTTATCAGCAGCACTTAGGAACTCTACGGATATGCTCCTGGCAGCTGCGGCTAACTCAAATGGTTCGGCACTAGTTATCTTATCGCTATGAATGGGGTTATGAATATGTGTTATTTCATTTTTCTTCTGCATCGTAATTCTTCGCCGTTGGTTGTTTAATTTTCGATGAAGATTAGTGTTTTTCAAGTAGTGAGATGTTTGCATGTGATTTATATTCTCTTGCGAAGATAAATCAGAATAATAGTAAGGTGCACTTTGCTCTGTCGAACTTTCACGACTATGAAAACTTGTAGTACTAGTAGAAGCGTTTGTCTCTGGTTTATTAACAATCTTTTCACACTCTACTTTATTAATGTTCTCTTCTTTGTTGAGATTTTTGTTTAAAACTTTTTCCTCTTCATAACTTTTGCAATAGTACGAAATGGGTGATTTGGTTATACCCACGGAACTGCAGGAGCTTTGAGATCCAATATAACCAGAGTTTTGGTCGGATAAATTGACGAATGGCATAATATGACGATTATTGTGAGGATTAAATGAATGTGTGTGTGCCACTGGGGTGCTCGAACATCTAGAATGAGAAATGTGCACGTGGCCAACAGGAGGAACGTTACTAGATAAACTACTTGCATTCATCGAAGTGTTAACGAATTGGTGACTAGAATTAATATAATCTGCTTGTCGATGATCACGTGGTTGTAAATCGCTTAGATATCTATCAAGATCTACTTGTGAAGTAGATTCATTGGTTTCAGGAGCGGACGATGCGCCTAACTCGAAAAACGAATCTTCGGATAGTGGTCTCCGCTTGAGCATTGTTTCCATGTTTCGATATGCCCCGATATTCCGTAATTCTAAAGCTGACTCGCTTTCATTTAAACTAGTAACTTCGGACGAAAAATGTGATGGCGCCATTTCGAATTTACTACTGACATCTGATTCCAAGGACAAGCGTGATGATCCTCTATCTGCATTATAGCTTACTAGAGAGTCGGTTTCAATACTTCGTCTAGAATCATACCGTTCAAGTACAGAGGTGCTAAGTACGGGTTGTGAGTCATTCAGTTTACTTCTTTCATTTAGACTAGCTCTATTACTTCGTATCTTTTCACCTCTTGACAGTGTATCATGTATTGATGTTCGACTGCCATATATCATTAATGACGTTGTTTTCCTTTTCACTGTGTTCATTTTCTGACTTTCGCTCGTTAACATTTTCAAAATGGAATTATCTTGTGACATGTCTGATTGGTCTAGTTTATCTAGAACATATTTTGATAATGCCTCTTGAGAAAGTTCATCGGCTGACGGAGGTGGTGTGTTTGGAATCGGTGGCTCACTGTCAGAGCTATCTAGTCGATTCAAAATTGTTTTACTTCCTCCTAAGTAGTATGAAGCTGGTCTGAAAGTATCCGAAATACTAAATCTACTAAACGGCATATCCAAAGATAGATCCTTAGATGCTTCATCATCTGCATCTGAGCAATCTGATGGTTTCTCAGATTTATTTTTATCTAATGATTTAAAGGCCTCGTCGTCGTTGTTCTTTTTTGATTTACTACCCTTAGCGGCCCGTTTTAGAGTATGTGCATTAGTGTCTGCAAAGTTTGACGCCGTATCACAAACTGATTTCGCTACGGAAGCAGATGAGTCGTTGCTTTCTTCGGAAGTGACATTTGAAAGTTCCATGTAAACCGGTTCCATTTTTCCGTTGTTTACACACACTACTTCGTATGTTTGTAAATCTTCATCCTCGTTACCCAAATTCATTTCCACGTACGGGTTATCTTCATGGCCATGAGCCATTGCGTGACCAAAGACATTAAGATTTTCTATGATGGTCTTATGAGCTGGTTCAATCGTAGACGCTTTTCGAGGACTCATCGGTAGATAGTGGTCTTCTCCTGAATGAGCAGGTGGCGTTCCAGGAACCTCATTTTCATTTAAATTAGACTGAACGCTATCTTCAGTCTTTCTTTTCAATGTGTCACTATCGACTACAGAAGTTTCTGTCTCTTTATCAGAGTCCATTAGTACTTCGTCCAGGTCATTGTCGGTGTACTCAAGAGTTTCGGACTCTGCTTCGCTTTCGTGCGTTTCGTACCCATCTTGATCATCTTCCTGTTTAGCATCATCGTCTACTAAATTTGACAGAAAATGTGTATTTTCATAAGTGTTCGTGTCAATGCTTGTGCTAGTTTCTTCAACGGCGGGATGAACGAATTTCATGTTTTCATAGTCATGTTCCTCGACCCTTGCAGCAGTAATATTGACGTCAGTACTGACAGTAGCTACAGGCTTAGTGACTAGGGTAGCGGAAGGAGGTGCGTGCGGGGTGACAGGTGGTGGTATGTCATTGAGACTTGGACTTGAGCCTTTTTGGGACCTTCCTGCCTGCACTTCTCTCGAATTTTGCAGTTCAGTGTCCGTTGTTTCCTCTAGGGTGCAAAAGTTAAGACCAAAATAAGTAACCAACTTTTGTCATCGTACCTTTCAATCAATCACAAATAATGTGTTAGTATGAATGACGATGATAGCAAACATGAAGTGCAAATACTAAAATAGAACCGTAACCATCAGGAGTAAAAGAAGCCCACCACCAACTCCTAGAGAATTCCTTGTTAGTAGTGAAGTCCCACAGGCAGGAAGGTACCTTTCCGCAAAGCGAAGTCATTATAAGTACTATAATATTGAACTGAAAATAAAAGTGTAAACGCTACATAATAAAATTACTATTAGGTAATTATTTAACTATTAAAATTTGTGTTACGACTCATAAAAAGCTAGTATATCAATCGGGAGACAAAGAGGAAATAAAATACAGTTATTTGCATTAGAACTAAAATCACGCGTTAAATAAACCTTGGCTGCGTGAACAGTTACAATTAACTTTTGTATATAGAATCTTAAGTAAACAGTTTCACTTGTTTTCTAAAGGTGTCTTCATGCAAACTTGTCTTGCGCATGCCCAGTCATCTCAAATATTCTTGAAAACATTCAATCTCAATCATGCCTCAGTACAATATCTACGAATAAATTGTGTCACATACCTTCATCGTCGGAAGAATAGCTATTATACGAAGCGTTATACGTTTTTTGCTTGTACTGATCGGTCCTCAACGACTGTCGGCTATGGTTCAAGGAACGAGCCAATGATTTCGTAGCCGGCGTACTCTTTCTAGTCAATGGAGACTGCAACATTCGCTGTTTCCACTCTAGTAATCTTTTCATTGACTCCTCACGCTGAAAGCAAAAATAACACACTTAGAAAACCAAAAACGTAATTGCTACCATTATGATCATTACTTGCTCGGAGCATCATCATAATAATTGAAGGGTACGGATGAACTCAACAATTTTGTATGTTTTTTTTTTAACTGAACACACCTGTTGCACTTTCTTTTCACCTTCTTTTTCGAATTCGGAATGCAAACGGGCGCTGGCGGATCTTTTGAATCGATCACTATCGTCTGCCTTATTTACTTCTTTTGTATACTGACTCATGTTGATTACATCACCAACGACGCTTCCGCTCCTATTTAATGTCTCTCTTTGATTCTCTAAGTCCTTTTCTTTTAGTACCCAATTAGAATTTAACCCTTCGACCTCGTTGTACTTAGAATTGTAAGTTGTGTTATCACGACTGCTTCTCGTAGTGCCGAACTCTGTTTCGTAATTGTTATTCACGTTTTGGGCGTACGGTGAGTTCAATTGTTTCTCTGCCAATCCACTAGCATATTTCGCAAGTGGTATTTGAATATTTCCAGTTCCGAGACCTTGTTGCAAATATTGCGCTGACTGGCGCATTTTCGCAGCATAACTCTCCTCTGAGTAATACCGATCGGAACTAGGGTCGTAGTATGAATTGATGTCGAGACTAGACTTTGGACGTGGAGGTTGGCGAGTTATGTTTGAGCTTTTATTCGGCATGGACTTCATTAACTCGTTCTTGGATTCGTACTCTAAGAAGTCAGCGCTATGCGGTCGAGGTACTTGTGGTTGTATGCCGCTTGATTGCATCTTCTTACGTCGCAGTACAGCTGGACCGGCAAACACCCTTTCTTGAGGCTGTAAAAAATATAATGTGAGAAAAAAACGTGTTAAATGCATTGTAATGGTACCTACTATAAAAAGTTCACTCATTGTGTACCACTTACCATGTGATTTGTAACGGTTTGTTGGCCAGAATTGATGTTGTCTTGTATCTGATTCTGGGGCGGACTAGTTGTTTTGTTATATGGCATGCCATATTCACTCTCGGTGCCATAAGCGTAAACGTCTTCGTAATCACCATTCTTGTTCCGATTGTACGCCGCTGTTGAGGCTGACCTTCCATATGCGTCTGGAGTTCTTCGTTCATTGATAAGTCTTTCGTTCATAGAACTAACTGGGCGGTTCACATGTGGCCCATTTTCACCGTAACCTTCTGACGAGTACTGTGCATTTGGTTCCGGTGTTCTTTCGTTCATAGCAGATTTGGCTCTTTCTTGTTCCAATGCACCCCTGAAATTTCTCGCTTGTGCCTCTTTGCTAATGTCGGGCGTTTGTTCTTGTAAAAACGGGTTATTTTGTTGTTGTTGTTGTCTGCCATAAATCTGTTCTTTGCTTGGTGGAGCACCACGATTCCTGTTATCATAATAATTATTCATTGGGTTATTTTTGTACATTTGATGATTTTGTCCATTCGACGTGCTCGGTTGACTATCAATTCTATCTGTGGTATTTGTCAGGGGTAAGGAAAGGTTATGGGAATCAAGGGGCCGTTTCATTTGGTAATGTTGTTGCTGTTGTTGTGTTGGTGGTGATTGTACTCCGGCTGCGTAGGTGTTTTGATTTGTTTGGTACGTTTGATCTTGATACCGTGAATGAGGTGTGCCTTGACTGTAGTGCGAAGCTGGTTGTTTTAGTAGGTCATAGTTAGGATCGTACCTGGAATATTGATCAGTATTTACATTAGAACGCATTCATATTGATAAAACATTGAATAAAAAATCAAGTTATTTTTACGATAAACTTACAAATCTGGACTAGGAGAATTGTACCCTTCATTTGAACGGCGTGGTTTAGGCGGAGCATTAGCGTAGGTGGGTCCCGGAGCTTCGTCGCTATCCTGCAATAACAAATTCCATAAAACTGTGACATCGAAATAGCTCTAGCATGTCTGGGTATTATTCATTATCCACTGTTATAATGGCGCATGTAATTGATGGGTGTCCTTCGCAAAGTTCCGCTCTGGCAGGCTGATCACCTGCTCTTTTACACACGTCCCTGCATACAATAATATACTTATCTACTCGAACCTAACCCACTGTATACTCACATCGGTTTTAGCAGCTGCTCGGTCATTTAATGTTGACTGTGGCTCACTGAAAATAGAATAACGGTACCTTCATTACGATTCTGTCATTGCCATTGGTATCTTATTGACACATAAACATTTTAGATCCCAATAAGTATACGATTTCATGGACAAATAAAAAATATTTTGCTGAACATTATCAGAGAAACATTAATACAAAAAAGTTAAAGCAAATTGCATACGGATAATAATATTTACTGCACCCAATAAGTATTAATCAAACCAAGTGAAGGGAGATACTATAACACACGCAGCAATGATGCTATCATAAAATACAACTTATACCTTCGAGGATCAGATAACATGCTAAGCCTAATTACTTTGCGAGGTCAATGAGATTACGACAAAGTCGCTTACCCGGAATTTTGCATGATCGCTGCCATGGTCAAGGCTTTCACCCACTTCATCATTGAATCTTGATCAGGGGCCGCCAACACATACGTTCGCATGTTCGCATGCTCAAGCTTGAACGCATATTTTCTTAATACCTTGTCTTCTGACGTGCAAGCTGAAACTTGATATGATGGAAGTAAAACTGAACCGAGGAGTTTCTCCTCTTCTTGGCCTTTGTAATAGAACAGGCAGTATTCGGCAAGCACGAACCATCTTTTCCGCCATACTTTTAATCCATCAGAGCCTTGCTTATACAATATACCAGATATCGTGACAGGGGCTGACGGCGATCTTTGTGCTATCGGAGATCTTATTACTTGATTACCGCAACTACTTCGACGACTCTCTAACGGAGACTTTACACTTGGACTGCTTGATTCACTCGACTTCATGGGTGAAACAACACCTACGTTATTGTTTTGTCCCTGTTTATTGTATTCTGAGGGTGGTGACTGCTGATTTCCTTTATCGCCTTCAGATTGTCTTCTATACCTTTCAACGTCTCTGTAATCAGTTTGCTGATTCTGCCACTGAGGTTCTTGTTGGTATTGATTGTTTATTTTGTCACCATCTCGGTATTCGTTATTTTTTGCGTACTGGTCGATTTCTTTCTGTATGTCTGCCGAGTTATATTCTATGAAGTCGTTTCTACTGCTGTATTGATCTAGATCCCTATATGATCCGTCTGAATAAATGCTGTTTTGTAAGTTAGGAGGTGGTTGTACTCCGTGTATTTGTTGCAACAGTAACTGTCTCTCGGCAAACTTTTGTTGCTGGTGCATTTGTGCTTGGTTTTGGTAATGCATTTGCTGCTGTAATTTCATTTGCTGTATCTCGTTGTATTGCCGTCGCAACATCTCCGTGTTGCTCTGCGGGCCTATTCTACTTGAATACGGTAAGTACGGTTTTGAACCATTATTAACTAAATTACTAGAGTTAGGTCTATACATATTATTTTGATGGTTATGATAAATTTGGTTGTTTTCTTTCGGTGGGTTTCGTTTTAAATAGTCTTGGTGTACCTCGGGATTGTATCCTTTCGGTACGTTTTGCAGAAGGTCGTGGTTTACGTTGTAATCAGTGTGGAGATCTGTTCTTTCTTGCCTAGGTGGTGATTGTGGGTAGTTGTAGTTTTCGTTGGCTCCGTAGTGTCTGGAGTATGAGATGTTTTGACCGTATACGTCATGCCTGTTTTCTAGGAGAGGTGAGCGAGCGTCCATGTTTGACTGATACTGACTTTGAAGAAGTTGATGCATGACGCCGTTTGGTGGTATCTGATTGGTTTGCATCTGACTGGATTGGGGTGATGGCATTTGGGCGGACATTTGAGGGTATTTCTGGGCATACATCTGGTCCGGATGAACATGGTGTGCCATCATGTGATGTTGTGTGATTGGCTGCTGGGTGGCCGGCGTCGTCTTGCTGTTATTCATTTGGAATAGCGACTGCGGCTCTTGGGGGTCAAACCTGCAACAAGGAAAATTAAATATGAATGCACTGGAATTATAATACATATATCCGTTCCTCACAATTATAAACGAATCTAAAATGTAATGCAAAACATAACCCTATTTATTTTGAAGAGCGAAATGCTATCATCGGTTTGCGATAAGATTGTCTTATTGAAAGTGTATCTAAACCCGTGGACAACTCAAGCTGGACATTTTGGTGACCGATATGATGTCTACAATCCTAATCGGTCCTTTTTAAATAATTTTATCGTTTTAATGCTTCTGGGTATCGCCGAAGATGATGAGCAAAATTGTAATTAAGTAAATGTGTAATAAAATATGTATTTTTACGAGTACATAAGGGATCCTTTGAAACAGGTACTATATATATTTACAAAAATGAAATGGATTTTGCATTAAATGCCCAAAGGTCAGATTTAATTTAAACCCCAAAGACTTTATCAAGAAAGAATCACAACACAAATCAATCGCTTACCAGTATTCAATTTCGATTAAACCTTGTCTTTTAACTATACAAACTATATTTTCTGGCGGTGGACTCTGTATTAAGTTAATTTAAACATGCTTAATGAACCGCGACCATTTGCTTAAGAAACCACATCGTTTTGATATTAAAAGGTGTAACGTGTGTATATTTTTAAGTCCTACACGCCTTTACTACTAATCAGCCAATCTATCATCATTAGCAGCCACATCACGTCCCTTCTGGATGAGGGCCTCCCCCAATGATTTTCATGATAATTTTCGAGAATACCAATAATCGCCACCATTGGCAGACAGGTTAGCGATCGCAGTAGTATTGTGTTTCAACTAACAGAGAGCGCTGCTGCCTGGCCTTTGAAGGGTTCCCCCGGTCGCCTCGCAAAGACCCCCACGACGGAAAAAGTATAATATATAAGGCTGTGGCAGTAAAGCTTTATTATCTCGTAATATTTTGTTCTACGCATCATCGATCACTTGTACAAACAAAACATCTTCTGTTACCAACCTAACCAAGTGGAAAAAAGTCGTGAATCAATTATTGTCACTGTCACCGATTCAATTTAAACATTCCATAAGGTCGTTGGGCGGGATTCCTTCGCTGTCAAAATCGCTAGTGTCACGAGAAGGTGGCGACGACGTCTCGATACAATCGAGTGGTTTTCTCGCGACGTGTCGAATGACGAATACCGCGCGTGGAAACACTCTCGATGCTAAGCGGTGATACTTTTTGTAAGAATTAAAATACAGTAGGTGCAAATAAGGATGCTTAGAAACACACCAAATACTTTGTGAAATTGTTAACAAAACCATTAGAATGTAATAAAATAAATAAATACACTTCACGTATTTAACCCATATACGTATAAAAACGTATTTAACCCAACGTGACAGGGGGTGAGCGGTGTGCGGGTTTCATCACGATGTTGTCCTTCACCGTACGAGCGTTGCGTTGCGTACATAGGCTCTGAAAAAGAGTCCCATTGGTACACGTCCAGTAGCCGGACTCGAACCCGCGACATCGCGATTGCAAGTCGAGCATCCGACCAACTGGACCACAGACGATGCGTACCATTAGAATGTATGCATTCTAATGCAACGCATATATGTTTTTCCTGATATTTCTAAACCGTCTTTAGTTGAATAGTAAAATGGGATCCAAGACAGAAGACTGTCTTCTTCCGGATGTCTAAAGTTCTTGAAATTACTACCATAATCTAGAAAATGAACAATATTCACGTCCTTAGCACGATTATCCTTTACGTAAATAAGTAGGTACAGCAAAAGTATACATGTAGGTAAGTAGGTAAAACATTAGAGACACAATCATATCAGAAACGATTTACTTGGAAATGGACATATTAAGGCTAAAACGTTATTATTGAGGCCTGTCGTGATGCAACGTGCTGTATATCTAAGTTATTCATGTTATAGTACTTTTTGCACTATCTCTTGGTGTCAATCTCTGATGTATATTTAATGAGTGGGTTTTTGGGTGACGAGAAATTGTAATGGCGTAGGTAGTCGTATTGTTCCGCGGTATTATTAAGTAGCTGTATTACTTGACGTTGATGTGATGACGGTGTTACCAGTCTATCACGTTCCCGTGGGAATATAGAGATAAAAACATAAAAAGGCTAAGTGGCGTGCAATTGTAGAGGCCTATGTCCAGGGCTGATGATGATAAAGTCTATGTTGCTCCTGGGTAATTTAAGCATTCTTTACAGTGAAAATATTATGAAATACGTAGCAGGTTATATTTTTTTTTTTATTTAATAATACCTATTATTATAAAACGGTCGAACTAATTGCAACAAATGATTTTGTCAAAGAAATAATTAAAACATCACTCAGTTCACAACAAACTCACGCGAAATAAAAAGTTTTGCAAAAAGAAAAAAAACACTTACCCACATACGCAAGTCAACAATTTGCAACGTTTTCTTTCGTTCATTGAGAATATTTTTATTTTAATATCATATTTTTAATAACGAATCTACAAAAGTCTAACCTAACTCAATTACTTACTACATATCAAGTCGCCATTATTATGCAAACTTTAGCATTTAGGCGACTTCAAAAGAATTCGTCGGCATTGTTTTAAGTTTGTTACCTCAAAACGAATGAGTGAACGAAATTGGATGATTCTTTTTTTGTTTGAAAACAGGTGCTTCCCGCTTGGTCCCAATTAAATTTGGTTCCGGCACTAGCATCCGTGAGAAAACCACAAACGTGTCTTTTACTAGTTAAAGTCGGTTTTTTTTTTCTTTAAAGTTATTCGTTGTGCAGTTCACAAATTTTGATGTAAACTTTATTAATTTCAATTTTAATATTCAGACCAAAAAAAAAAGACGCACAATAATTTCTTAAGAGACGCGGCGCATACTGACGAAATTTCAACGCAAACATTGCAAGTACATCCGTGCGTTATCTTGTAACTTCCAAAGAAGCGGAATTATGACAACACCTAGACAACGAATTACTACATCACCACTATATAGATATAAAATATAGTGGTTTGTCGCTGTCTGTCTCTATGCTTAGATGTAAGTATAAATAAACGTCAAAAAATTCGTTTGTTTTTTTTAATAGTGATTCAAGAGGAAGAAGGAATAAATTAGAGATACACTGATAATTAACCGACTTCTAATAAAGAGGAGGTTCTCCATTCGCATTTAGGTATGTATTTTTCTCGGAATATTCGACTGGGACAATTTGGCCGATTCTTTTCTTGTTTAAAATCTGGTGTTGTGTAAAAAAACGGGACCTCATTTATTTTTTCTCAATTCTGCAATGTATAATAATTTGAATTTACACTCGTATGTATAAGTTTTAATATTTCACTTCTTGAAGTCGGTTCTTTTTTGTTTAGAGTAATTTTAGAGGATCGTACTAATTAAAGAAGCGTAATTTTATATTGGTTTTCATGGGAATATATGCTTTATTATTTCGGATTAGTTTCGTAATAAAGCACATATTCCCATGAAAATAAAATATGTGATATTTACGCCCTTTCTTTCTTCTTATTACGGCAAAATAGTACTCATGCGAAGCCGGAGCGTGTCGCTAGTAGTTACTAGAGGTATATATATAAACAATAGTATCTTATCTAGGTGGGAACGTGTGAACACATTTCGTAATCAGCGGCTAATCTTTTTAGGTTACTTAAATTTGTTTGCAATTTCAAGATTATCTTCTCCTTAATATGTGTATAGGTTACGTTTATGTTATGGGAATTAATTTTTGGGTTAATAGTGAATGGAATTATTATGGGTGTGACTACACATTTCCCATAACAACATTAATATTCAGTAAGTAATAAAAGTAAAAGTCACTCGTGAGCAAAAAATCCGGTTAAAATGCGTGCAAAAGGACCCCGGGCTTAGAAACATTGTTATGTTCATCAATATGAACAATTTCTACTAATTGTACTATGATAGATGAATAATTATTAATAATAATTATAGTATTATACATAAAACTTCCTCGAGAATCACTGTATATTAAAGAAAGGCGCATCAAAATCCGTTGCATAGTTTTAAAAATCTAAGCATATATAGAGACTGACAACGGGAGGCGACTTTGTTTTATACTATGTAATGTAATGTAATGTATGTAGTTTAGACCAGCTTTTTAGACCTTAAAAGTACTGTTCTAACTTTCATCATTGTCCTGCCCTTATACACACTAGGTGGGGTCGGCGCAATACGTTTCTTTTCGCCATTTATCTCTATCATTCGTTATCTCTGCAGTTGCACCTTTCACGCACATATCATTTTTCACACAGTCCATCCATACCTTCTTTAGTCTCCCTCTTCCCTTGTATCCTTCCACATTCATACTCATTCATACTTTACAAAGCCATTAATGTGCATTTGTACTTTTTATAGAACTATATAAATTAACAGAATTCGACGCGGCTATCGCCGTCGTGGTTGATGTAATGGTTTCTTTTTCGCTTTAATTTAAATTCAGTTCTAATTAAACACAATTAAATGACGTCGGGTCGGAATAATTGGGTATTCTAGCATTATTACTAATGCCGTAATTAATATACCGTTTTAACGATAACAGCCTTTGATAATTTTCAACATTAAGGAACGGACTTCGATATGGAAAGTAAAAAGTAAAAACTCCCTATGATTTATGAAGTTTCCTTTAAAATGATGTGGGATGCAATGATCAGGTTCCAGCTTTCCTTGCTATGAGACCACCACTAAGATATCATCAAAATCGACGGAAAAAAATATCATCAAAATCGGTTCAGAAACGACAAGAACGCTACATAAAAAAAATATTTTTTAAATTTTGGATTTTTTTTTAAATCGCGCATTGTCTTTGTTTTAATATCTTAAGCGATAAGCAATGCTTACCTTTGGTTAATTTCGCTCTGTAATACTCGGTTCAAACTATTCATATACAAAATATCTGTTAAAGATCTTTTTTGGAATTAATCTCTATCTTATTAAATTGGTGGGGTATTCAACCCCATCGTGGACATGTCACGCTTGTCGACGTGATAAAACAAAACTAATACGAGTATTTTTGTTGAATGTCCACAAAAGTGTTAAGTATGTTTTTGTCTGTTATTTCCTACCAAACTAATCCAATACAACAATTTGAAAAAAAAACGTGGTCACGCACATTTGTTAGCACAACTTTTCCTTTTGTTATCAGGTTGGTAAAAAAGGTGTCAAATACAAATTAACAAAAAAGACAACTTACTCTTAACAGACTGCAAAGTTATTCTTTATTTTCACTCACAAACGAGAAATGGTGCCTGACATTTAATAGGAGTAGTTTCACTAAGGAAATTACGCAGTTTTTATTGGTGTGTCCGCAACTGGTTTCTCCCGGGAACATTTATATTTTCTAACTGAAAGTAACTTTGCACAGTAATCATAACAACGTGGCAATATCCTCTAACTCTGGTTAATTAAGGTCCTACCAATAAACGCGTTGTAACTTATGCCGAAGTTATTACAGGTCAGTTGTAACTGTATATTCCGTATTTAACATACAACTGACAAGTTAAGTTGAGCTTGGTGTACCTGGGGGTGTTACACCGCGTTTATTAATTATTATTATTAATAGCCTATTGGATCCCACTGCAGGGCAAAGGCCTCTCTTCCCGATTTTGCGCTGATTAATAGGACTCAATTAAACTGACACAAATATCTTTGGTTAATTTCGCGCCGTAATTAGCGGTATAAACTTATAATAAAAAGTATTTTATAATTCAGTAAGTAACAAAAATGCACAACAAATATTGTAAGAAAAATAAAATTTTACAAACCACAGACGTGGTTTTGATTTGTTATAACTACTCGATAATGCATAATTTTTTTAAAAGAATTCGTCTTGGAAAATCACTAATTAGTTATTTTAAAGGGCCCGAAACCAATCGTACTCATAGTAGGTAAATATATATTTACTGATTTAGAATGTGACATACAAATGACTAAGCGACGTAGCCTTTATGGGTTTCTAGTCAACCGTTAGGCAATTATACAACCTCACCTAGGTTAGGTATTTGCGTACATAAAGGTCAATTGATTTTACCTCGTGTATGTATGAGATCCAATATAACAAAGAGTAACTAACTTCCATGTAAATTGTTCAACAAAAACTTGAGCCACGCATTCCATCTCGCTCGCACACATGTAGAATGAAAGAGAAGACAGTATAATATACCTAAAATGAATATATTTTGCTAAATGTTTAATTTTAGTTTGTTAGTTAGCAATAAGTGGGCCTTGGATGTAGCTGTAAGCCTTATTGTATTTTTATAAATAAATAAATATATTATGTTTAAGTCTTGTCACACGAAGCTTGCTTGCCTATGTTATAAGTTTGTGATAAAAAATAATTCAAGTAATGTACCGTGAAAGTGAAATTATGTACCTACTTCTAAATTATTACAGGTATATGGAAATTTTACCATACACGTTTGAATACAAAATTTGAGTGGTTATTATTGATAAATGTATTTAAGATCTTTAGTGCAGAATAATACAAATGGCGGACTTAATGCTAATGCATTTTCTGCCAGTCAACTAAGAACTGAACTAGAGAAAGTTTCAACAATTACTTATACTAGCTTAGATCTATTACTCAAACTTAAGTTGAAAAAAAAACACAAAGGATTAAAAAAAATATTTAAAGAAAAAAGGACCGACTTCAACCATTACTTTCGGTCTTACGATTGTTTAAAGTTCCTCTCGATTTATCTGTTCTACCATCATCACCCCCTGACTTCCTGCTAATCATGGTGGTCCGATTTTGAAATATCTTCTTTTCAACAAAAGAAAAAACTACAAAATCCGTTATAATAATAATAAACGACTAAAATTATCCACAAACACACTTAAAAAAAATCCGGTCGAATTGAGAATGGAACGCCAAGGAAATCGGAGGAAAGTTAGTGTCACTGTACCTACTGGAAGACGAAATGATTCAGGATCGTTTTATTTGCTACTCATATCCGAATCAACTTTTTGGCACACATATCACGAACCAAATCTGCCCCTTTTAGGCTTACCACGTGACCTTAGCCCTGCTTACAAGTTTATGCGTTTGATCCCTACTCCTTTAGTATTCCTTTGGCTTATGACTCTCCCCATCTTTTAGCTTACAACATTTTACATAGTCAATACAGCAAAGATTTATTATTTATTTATTCACTAGGTTGAATCAATAATTTTAAAAGAAAAACGAAACGATTTCTACCAGCACAGTTACCTGCCCCTACGATTTTTCAACAAGACCTGCTTATGATAGGACCGCCTTTGCAATAGGTATCTTCTTTCCAAAAAAATAATAATCATCAAAATCGGTTCATTAACGGAGAAGTTATCAGCGAACAAACATATCGTCGGTGATATTCTGAAACCGCGGAACTAACAGTGTTTAAAACCGCGTAAGGTAGGTGCAGTGAATTTTACAGGAATGAGGAAAAAACCTAATATTTACTAAACCATATTGACTTTCTATTGTTTAAACTTTTAAATTGTCAAATTATAATATTCTTCCTGGTATTGTAGGCATTAGTTATGCTAAATATGTATTATTAATTAGTAAAGCTCGATTTTGCTAGTTTTGTAAATACGCGGTTTTAAACACTGTTAGTTCCGCGGTTTCGGAATATCACCGACGATATTCGAATTATTTAACACGTTCGAATTAAGAAATACTCCAAAAAGGAATTTAATAAAAGGTTTCTTTTAACGTCTCTTAAAAAACCTCGACAAAAGACTAGGTATACGCAGGTAGTTATTTTCAATTTTAAATCGTTAATAACTAACAATAAGCGAATACAAAGATGTAAATGAAATTGTGCAAGATTCCTAATTTACAACGCCTTATAAGTTTTTTTTTGTAACGTAAAACCACAATAGAAAAACTCCCTTACATGAGCAGGTAGATAGATGTTTTTTTCTCTCCCAAATACACTTCCGCCGGGATCAGGGCGTACGAGGGATTAGAACTACAGAGTTAACCCCGAAAGCCCAGGCAAGTGTAACTGTCAAAATGTGCTGATACGCATGTAATTTAAAACTTTGCGAACATTTACCTAATTTTGCAAAAAGAGTTCATAAACATAAAAAATACATGTCTGTTTTCCATTCTGTAAAAAGACGTGGAACTAAATCGTCTATCAATCTATAGCAATCATACCTTGACAAGTCCTTGCCTGTAACGAAATAGTTCCTCTTTTCTTGACAACATTCGACCTCTTGTTACACACTATTGATTTAAAAACACTATAAATACAATAAAAAAAACTGACGGGCCCGTGGTGTAGTGGTCAGCATGTCTGACTCTGCTCCGTAGGGTCGTGGGTTCGATTCCCACTGCTGGCAGGTATTTAGGTGATGAGCTTTTGAGTACTTGTTGGATGTGTCTGGGTGTTTTATTTATATAAGTATGTATTTAAAAGAAGTATTTAAGTAAATATATCTCGTTGTCTGATTTCCATAACACAAGTGCTTTGGCTACTTAACATGGGATGAAGGCAATGTGTTTGTTGTTGTAAAATATTTATTTATTAACTATATTAACCAATAATAACAGTCCAACGGGGGGACAAATTGATAGTACGTGGTACATGCCGTGATATTGCAAGTTAACTGATGGAAGATCAGAGCATGCTCTCACTTACACAAACTCCTTGTATGGGACGCCTTATCTAGTACGCTAGTACTATATAATAATATACTAGAAATGTATTTTTTTTTTTTAAAGAAACACTGACGTTTTCTTGAATGCTTATCTTTGGTAAATTTTCAAAATTTAATACTTTTAATACTATAAGATATTGTTGATAGCAATGGTGAACTGAATCAATCAGCCAGTTTTTATTTTGCGACATCCCCCCCACATCATCAGCCACATAACGTAACGTCCACTGCTGGACGAGGGCCTCCCCCAATGAGATCCGTCATTTGGGGTGAAATGCCAGTAATCGCCACGTTTGGCAGGCGGGTTGGCGATCGCAGTGGTGTTGTGGTTTAACTCACAGAGAGCGCTGCTGCCTGTTCTCTGGAGAGCTCCCTCGGTCGCCTCTTACGACCCCCATGACGGGAAAAGTTGGGCTGGGGTGGTGACACAATGTATTCTATTCCCCGTCACCCACACGGCT
>SJJU01013362.1:0-12184 GCA_012932125.1 Conopomorpha cramerella
TTTTTCCATACGTTCGGACACAATAGAACTTAAAACCCTACATTTTCGTGTATATATTATAAGTAGGTACCGCTAAGATTGATTTTGCAGTGCTAGCTCGCGATAATTTACAAGTTATTATAATTCGATATAAAAACTGAATTTTCGCGCATGAAACGCCTCAACTAGTATTATTATAATAATTAATTAACACACCTTAATTACGCTTCCACGTGACCTACTGCTAGACAATTATTACGCACTGTAAACTGAATTATTACATAAGTAAATAATATTAGAGTAAATAGAAGGAACAATATGCATAGTTGGCTAGCTAAGCGGCGTGCTACACGCGAATTGATAATTACTAATTACCTATAAAACTACGTGTACTCACTTCATTAGACATACAGTTAAACAAGGATACTATGGTATAACAGGGGTATGCATTGAAATGCAGCGCATATTATATTTCGCCTTTTATTTCTACCCTGTGGACTGTGCAATTCAGTATTGCACTAGACTAGCCGGCCATTGATTGAGCACTGGTTTTGTTTTGTGAATGCCGTTGTAGATTCCGAGTCTAACAGAAATCACAGATGGGAATATTCCAGTATGTTTTGGTTTGACTTAAGCCAATCCAGTCTTCTTTTGGTGGATAAGTCCAGATTTATTATTATAACAACATCAAACCTTTCCTCTTTGTAATATTAGAATAAATTAGCTGTACCGCGCGGACCTTACCGTGGATTTGAATTTGGGGATAAAATATAGCCTATGTTACTCCAGAATAATTAATAATTAAATATTTTTTTCAAATCTGTCCAGTGGCTTCGGAGCCTATTCAGTACAAACAAAATGTAATTAAAATAAAATAAATAATTAAAAAACAAAATAACCGATCTCAATCAGTACTAGTCGCCCGCTCACACGATTTTTTTAAATATGATTTGCTATCATCCTGATTTACTTATCATGGGATCACCTTGGAAATATCTTCATTCCTACAGAAAAAAAAAACAATTCATAAACGACGGAATTATCGGCGAACAAACACTAAAAAAAATTTTGAAGTCGCTTAATAAGCGAGAAATCACATTGAATATCTGATCGTAATCTTCGAGCGGAGGCCCTCGTCCAGCAGTGGACGTCATATGATGCTGATGATGGTTCAGTTCTTACACGCCAAAGATCCTTGAAGGTCAGTATTACTAATGTCCAGGTGATTGTGTAATTAACCTGTATTAATGTACAAATAATGAACTACAAATTATTGACTTCACTAATAATATGATGCATCTTTGTTGCAAGGCGCCGGATGTATTAACACTAAGTGATTCGCACGTAAGAAAATTGTAGGGAATAAATACATTTTCATTTGTATTAGCTCGCATGTGATTATAGCATCTGTATACAGGTTGATCGTTTTTTAATAAAACGCGCACAGACATTATAACTCAACATTGTCCATCGGTTATATAGACGCGAATAAAATCAAAGACAAGCACGAATGAACACGTGTGCTCCATCGTAGACCACATGAATGCTTAACATCATGCAGGATGGTGGTCAAACGCTTGTTCATAATGGTAAAAAAAATAAGTCTTTTGTGGTTTTCTCATAGATACCAGTGTCGGGACTGAACTAAAATTTAATAGAACCAAACTGAAACCATCAGCTTTCAAACAAAGTCGAATCGAATCGTCCGAATAGTTTCATACAGTCAAAAGTTTTCAGGTAACAAACATAAAATACCGTCAAATTGAGAATTTATTTTTAGTCTATAAAACCGACTTTATTTTTAGTCTATAAAAAAATAAGTCTACTTTTAAACACAAAGCTTCGGTGGTTCCGACATATCGAGAGGATATACGCATACAGGATAACGAAAGGAATCAACAACAAGCGACAGAAGGCCGTGTAGTAAGGCATCGTCCTAGAATGACATTCATTGATCAGCTTTGTGATGTACTTAAGGATTTTGCAGTGCACTACACAGGTTGAGGCCGGTGTACCGAGTACACGAAATCATCGGACATGTATGAATGTGGAAGAGGCGAAAGATATTTTATTTATTTATTTATTTGGATCACCAACAGAGGTTACATTAATGCTTACATAGATATAATGATGTTAATACATAAATTAAAATATTCGACTAATTATAGGTAAAAAGTAAAAAAAAAGTTTTAACAAACGACATTAAGTGAATGTTTACAATTTTATGTTGGGTTTATATAAAAAAAATAGTAATGATATGATTATGTTACATATATGACATGTGAATTTGTCTCACTAATTTTCTAGTATCTTTACATATTTTTTTTTAAAATATGAGTTCAGAGTCATGGTTGATGTCTATCTCAGCACTGCAGTGGTTTAATAGTTTGCACAATCTCGGGATGAGTGAGTTGGAACCAAACACTGTTCGTCGAATGGGCGGGCACAATGGAGTAATTTTATGACGTGGGTATCTGTAAGGAACTTGCCAGGATCGTAACAAGTGGAGGTCCGTGGTGTCTTCCTACCCCTCTGGGAAACGGGCGTGACTTATTTATGTATGTATGTAAAACGAAACCTAACCAATGATAGCAGTATTTTACTAAGTGTATTAAAAACGTGATAGGTGGTGTATGTTTCACATTTTACCATCTGCTGGTTTCGTAGCAATGCTTTCATTCGCTAAAACTGTTGCGTAGCGTTCAGATAGGCTCGAGAACATATTGTTACATTGATGGTCACCGCGTGGGACTGAAACGCTTTACTTCGGTTGCAAATCGAGGCACCCACTTAGGCCACAGATGCTTCACTAAATTTTGCTATGACAAATCGACGTAGCTAGAAGTCTTTTAAATTCCACTTTAGTGTAAGATTCCAACAAACTACGAAAAGCGTTTTTTTGTATTGAAAAGTAAAGTACTAGGTGTGTTTTAATCAGACCTTGTCTTTTTGCGAACTTTAGTGTGCATTCTTATATACAAAAACCTCACGGTAATTTAAAATTATAGGCAAAAAAGTACTATTACGCAAGCACAAAATATTGTAACACACTTTCAGAAGTCATGTTTGTTACCTAATTGTTACCAATATTTAAGACCCTAAGCACAACATGAGTGCAATATACGAATAAATAAAACAAATTCACAAAGAGCCCGCGGGGCTGCAGAAGTATCGTCAAAAGTATTAAGTAAACGTGAGATTTATCTTAATCATATTACTCTCATGTGTATCAATATTGGTTTCTTGACTAATAGCTGTCACTGTCCTTTAGTGCAATTCTAGTATTTTCGCTCGATCACGATTACATTTTGGTTTAGCATACGCTCGAGTTTAGTCGAGTTCAAAAATTACCAGAACACCGTTTGTTTGAGAAGAGTTCGAGTTTGTTTGTTTACGAGAATACGCTTTGACGATTCCGAGCCGTTTGACGTACTATTGAAATTCGATAGTAACACGAGAATACGAAAATGGGCGTTTGGACTAAGTTGAGACTATTTTAGTATCGAGGAAAAACGAGAATTGCACTACTTGTCGGCTCTGCTCTCTATCTTACTATCTAGGCTCTCTGTTATATTGTTTACCTATAGTACTTATGCCGTGCCACTGCTCTCAGACTCTAGATAATGTTAAAATACCTAGGTACGTGTAATAATGAAACAAATAATTATTTTTAATTATACCGCATAGAGCCGTGTAAACTGCCTACATCGACATTTACTTCAAACAAAATAGACTATAATTAGATACAGTTGCGGCTAGGTAAATCACTTCTATAATGGCCGACCTTGTTTGAATGACAATAAGCAGGCACCTTTCATGCGTTCGCTAAACTTAGGTATTGATTGTCATTTGTTTACAACAAATAGTTATTGATTGGTGATTTCATTTTTTGTCGGTTTGGTGTTCGGTGAGTTGCTTTGTTGTTGTTAAGTTTATCTGTTGACTGATATGACTGTATCTGAGACCAGGGTAATAATCTACCAGTGGTCACCGTGGAGTTTTGTTTGGTGAGGGTCCCATATAAACCCGCAGTTGTTACCGCCAGCGACTCGTGGAATATAGATAACAGAGTTCCCCACGATAAGAAAAAAAGGTAACAACTCTGTGCACAACTTTCAATACAAAATTAACTTACCAGGAATAATATCAATAATTTCCCTTATGGGGGCTTAGGGATATACCTTACGGGGGGTAACCACATTTCTTGAAAATCATCTATAATAGTTTAAACAAAGTAGCTTCCCGCTGTCTGTCCCTATGTAAGCTTAGGTCTTTAAAACTATGCAACGGGGTGTGATGCGGTTTTTATAGTTATAATACATGCCATATCAAGGAAACACTGTTAATAATTGACATTGGCAAAACAACGTTTGCCGGGTCAGCTAGTGTTGAATATTTCACGGCCGCCAGTCGCTAGTTCAGAACGTAGTATGACACTAGCACTCACAAATACGACGCATTTCGATTAGAATCCATGCAGTCTATTTTAGTGACAAGAAAAACTAGAGTCACGTTTTGTATTGTGTTGGTTACTGTACGAAATGGTAATAAATTTAAAAGTGAAACAACTGTTTAAAAAAAACAAGCTTTTGGTTCGATTCACCATGTTGGACGAGATAGAGAGACTTTAAGAACCGCTCCTCTAGGAGCAGACATAAATAGCCAGTCTGCTCCATAGTAGACCATCACATCGCTGCTTAGCATCAGGTTATGTCCTGCCCTTATCCCACACTAAATGGAATCGCAACATGTTTCCTTTTGTCATTCATCTCTCTCATTCGTCTCTGCAGTTGTAACAGTTAAAAGTGTACCTTTCACACACATATCATTTCTCACACAGCCATACCTTCTTTGGTCTCTCTTTTCCCTTGTATCCATCCACATTCTTACTAATCACTTGTTATATGGTTTTCAGCCCTCCTCGTGGAGCTTGTTTATCATTACATAGTATAAAACAAAGTCGCCTCCCGCTCTCTGTTCCTATGTATGCTTAGATCTTTAAAAACACGACGCCACGAATTTTGATGAGGTTTCATTTAATAGATAAAATTATTTTCGAGAAAGGTTTATATGTGTAATACATGCATATAGTAGCAGGGTTACTGTTATAATGTATATTAGCAAAACAACGTTTAACGGATCAACTAGTAAAATAATATATAAAAAAAATATGTAAAAAAGCAGACCATTCGTGTCAAATCTACCTTGATTAGGTAGAGGCATCAAACTCCTGTTTGATATATATAATATCAATAATTAATAAACAAAGGCGATAAGTACCTACAACTGGTTAGAATTTTACCTACATTTAAAACTGGATAATAATATGATATAGTATTACGTGTTATGTGATAATAAGCTATATTTATGGAACGTATAGGTACCGTTATTGCATACATTGGCCAAATGAATCCTCGCAAAGAAGGACCGGTTCAAAGAAAGCTGCACATTGCGTTGAATTTACATAACATATAATATATCCAGTTTCACCTCTAAATGACGAATTGAATACAGTTATTATGTCTTCTGGTCGCTTCTTTTTTTGTTCTGTGCTGGACAGTACATACTACGTATAAATGATTATTGCCATGCGTACTTCATATAAAAAATATCTAGGCCTATCCAGCAGTGACTACATTTGATGTAGGCATTTCCTTGAACCGCGAATATGACATCACTAGGTATGTTATGAAGGCTAATATTATAAAGGCTCATGTTTGTGAGTGTGAACTTCTTCGCATCTTAACGGCGGGAGCGATTTTAGTAAATTTTGGTTAGCAGACGCTCTGGACAGGCTATTTTATCCCGTAATTCCCACGGGAATGGGTGGAATTGTGGGTATCACTAGCGGTCCGCCATAGCTACGCACTAGTAAATAGATAGTACGAGACTTTGTTTTACCATGTACAAATCGAAACCTCGATCTTTCTTGCCAAGGACTTTTTCCATTCTTCCGAATTTGTCCGAATACGAGTGTGAGTGACTTCCGGCACATGATAATTATTATTCAATCATATGTACCACTTATTTTAAACGTATAACTGGTTAAACATTGTTTCTACACTGCACAGCTATTATATTTTCGACCAATAAATATCGAACTTGTTATGAAAGGTAAGGAAGTACTTTCAATACATTCACTTTCTTTATTATAGATGAACTGTAACTGTCACCAAGGAAAAAAAGCAAAGCGAAATTATTATTGCAAAACAGTGTGAATTTTGTTGTGACAATTCCATGAATGTCAAATTAATTTACTGTGGTGGTGGAAATGTCTAAAGTTCATATGGGTCAAATTAAAATTGAGTTCCCCTCTATACCGTGAGAATTTAGAAAATGGGTCATTCCATCGGTAAAAAATTTTTAACCGACTACCAAAAAAAACGGAGGACGTTTTCAATTAGTCGATTTTTTTAAAATATTTGTTACCTAAAAATTTTAGATTTCAATGATTCCTATTTTTATTTTAAAGCCGGTGCTTCCCGTTTGATCCCATTTAAATTTGGTTCAGTTCCGACAATGGCATCCATGACAAAATCACAAATGCGTCAAATTTAATTGCGTGAAGTCTGACCTGTAAAGGTATTCACAACAATTCTGTAGACCTAGAAATAATCTCTTTAAGCCTCGACAACATTACCTCTTTATAATATAAGAACAGAAGACAGATATATCAGTTAGAAGTTGTAGTCAATTATTCAGCCAAGCAGATATTACATAGACTGTATTGAGTCATTGATCTATGAGGTCTGTTTACAAACCTAGGATAGGGTACGTCCGGTCTTGAAGTGAATACATTTGTAAACATTCACTATAATAATAAAGACAATGTCTCATTGTTTGAATAAAACACTGCATAGAACGCCGGTGGCTACGGGAATAAAACAATTTATTAGTATTTTCGCAACAATTGTTAAAAGGAAACGTAACCACCAATTATCAATGATTCGGTACTTGTAATTTATTATTTACTAGTACCGAATCTGCGGAATACTGCGGTTTATTCATTTCGGGACAAGAAATTTTGAACAAAAAGGACCGACTTCAACCAGTAAGACATATGTATGACCTGATGACAAAAAGGGCACAAAAGAAGTTAACGCTATACTGGGGAAATTGGAGTAAAAATTTAATTACTTTTTTCTTATAGCGGTTACATGCAGTATAAAAATATATGTATAATATTGAACATATGAAAGTCGCTATATTTTTACTTTTTCGCCATCAGATCTTGGTAGACACATATGTGCTTTTATTATTAATACCATAATTGTCGGACCGTCGGGACCACATGCGAAGTACCGACTTAAAGAAGGAAAAATAATCATCAAAATGGGTTCAACAGTACAGTTATATTCAGATCTTCTTTTGAAAAGTCGGTTAAAAACAGGTAAAATCCAGGGCATAATTTATCTTCCCACCAAGCTTCAGTCCCGTCCGTTACGTCCAGTCCAAAAGCTTTTCCGTGAAGAAATATCAAACTCGTTATACGATAAATAATATATCTTTCAATAAAAAAAAGTATTATCACGTCCCTGTATATATATGTTAACAGTATTTTTTAACAATCTAATGGAAAGGGAGTCCCTAGGACTAATAAATAAGCTGGCCAATTAATTTGTCTAAGTTACAAAGGTTGAAAGTCCCGCAAGCGGCGAAGTATCCATAATGGATTTTTTTTTAATCACTATGAACAAGCGTTTAGCGAACAAGGATTTAATAAATAAATACACTTCACCCCTTTTAATCCCAAAGCGGGGTAGGCAGAGGCACTTGCTTAATAAGCAAGTGCAAAAACTATGATTTATTAGGAAATATTTTTAGCATAAGGTATTTAGTAGTGATTGAAAGGTATCATACAGTACTAATGTACCCACTATATCTTCCTCATGTACCAGCAATACCAGAAATTCGCCTATAAAAGAAAAAAAACCTTTGCCACTGAATTATTGATATAGCAGTAAGTACAAAAAAAATGTCCGGCGCATACGCACGCAACAAGAAATTCCGTCACGGTTAGCCGCAGCGTGTGATTTCTCAAAGTTACGTCATGGTCTTGGGACCTTCAATTTCCAAAACATGTCCAATAGACCAATTTTTATCAACTAGTTTACGATCCGCAGTTTTACTCTAGGAAAACTCAGTTTTCCCGGAACTGTGCTGTGTATTCGTATTTTATTTATAGGTATCAATTATCTCTATACTCTATCTGGCTGCTTAGTATAACAGTTTCTTTATAACTTTAAAGAAAAAAGATCCGACTTCAACAATATTTTTTTTTACAAATTAGTAGTATTCGTCATTAGTCATCGATCCTATTGTCGGAACTGAACCAGATTTACATGGAACCAAGCGGGAGGTATCAGTTTTTAAATAATAAAAAAACGAATCATCCAAATTGGGTCATCCAATCAAAAGTTCTGACGTCGAATTTACAACCCCATCATGAAGTCGGTTCAAAATTATGGTGGTTCCTGGAAGAAATCACCCTGAGCCATAACGTCACCTTTTAACTTAAACTAAACATTTGTTGATAATACGACCGTGTACAGCAATGGGGAATTTTCTTTGACGTTTTTCTGATAGATTTTCGGGCTAAGAAGCTGTCATTACTGTCAAACTTTGTTTGGAAAGTAGTTCAGAAAAACGTCACAGAAAATTCCCCATTAAGAGCACTGCTTAAATTTATTTGTACACACAAACCTTTGTAGAGAGCAGACTTATGCACTGTGGTTTAATGGTTCAGTCGATTTTCGACATCCAGTTTTACATAGCCATGTGGTGACGGCGAATAGAATAGATGTGTCAGCACCCCAGCCCAACTTTTTACCGTGTGGGGGTTGTAAGAGGCGACCGAGAGAACTCTCCAGATTTAAACCACAACACTACTGCGATCGCCAACCCGCCTGCCAACCGTGGCGAAGACGTAGTGAATGATGATGTAGTGTTACATACTTAAATATATTATAGAAAACATACCTAAATTCTCAAAAATAATTAGCTGCCCACAATAGATTCTAATAAATGCCTTATTTATTGCAACATCCGGGACATGCAATTATTAGTTATAACAGAACTAAGGAAATACGTTATTTCAAATATGTACATACGTGTGTTCGTTAATAAGCAATTTATTTGTCTCAGATTAAACAATTACCGTAAAATTCGGAAATTAATTCGGTTTAGGAAGAAACACATTAAGGAATTTCGGTTCTTCCGACACATTCATTAATTTGTACTCTACCCGGTATCCTGATATTTTGTGTCATTTTTACATTAGTTATACACGCGTAT
Source organism: Conopomorpha cramerella (assembly GCA_012932125.1). Classification (NCBI taxonomy): domain Eukaryota; kingdom Metazoa; phylum Arthropoda; class Insecta; order Lepidoptera; family Gracillariidae; genus Conopomorpha; species Conopomorpha cramerella. Next base: position 9,274 of record SJJU01013362.1, read on the forward strand.
GGCCGGTAATCTGGTCTACCACCCCGAGGTTGACACTTACATGAATATAATTAGATATTTACCCCCATACCAATAAACGCGTTGTCACTTACACAACGGTTATTACAGGTCTACTTGAACTGGTTTTTCCGTATTTGACATACAACTGACAAGTTAAGTTGAGCTTTGTATAGACCTGTAATAACCGTTGTTGTATAAGTGACAATGCGTTTATTGGTAAGGGGGTTAAGATACATTTCTTACTTGTCACAATATAACAACACTAAATTTGTAATGGTCAACGTTGATCCGTCAATACAAACAAATGTTGCTTTGGCAACAATAAAAAAAAAGAATCATCAAAATCGGTTCATAAACGACGAAGTTATCGGCGGATAAGTTTAAAAAAGCTTACGGTCGAAATAAGAAAGACCTTTTTTTTGAAGTCGCTTAAAAGGGTAGATATAGTTACTTAAGTCAAATGTACAAAAACATGGAGAAGTTCGTGTACGTTAACTAATTAGTCAATGCTAAAACTTTTTTATGAAAGTGTCAATTGTGCATTCCATACATATTAAAGTACACGACATAGTCTTGTCACACGAAACATGCCTGTAATGTTACGACTACGCAGGAATCCTCATTCAAATTCTTCATTTTCTATTAAAACATTATTTTCAAACGACTTCATAAAAAGGAGGAATTCAAAAGGAAAAAAGGTTCTCAATTATATTATGAAATTTTGACAGGACCGATTTGGAGGATTCTTTTTTTGTTTCACAGCTGATGCTTACTATTTGGTCCCATTTAAATTTGCATCAGTTCCGACATCCATGATAAAACCACAAATCTGTCAAATTTAAGAAGTCGGTTCTTTTTTCTTGAAAGTAATTTCAAGTTCAAGATCATAAACTTGAATATTTAATTGATGCGTCCCCAAGATCACACTTTTTACTATACGACCTTAACCGACAGAAATTGAGTTCACAGGCCGAATTTGCTTGTAAATGTAACACGCATATCGAATTAGTATTTAGGAATACGGTTGGATACTAGAAGTTCTTTTATTTCCAATGGACTGTTAAATTCTACTAAATAAATAAAAAATTATTTAGTGTGTTAAGATCGCCAGCAGGTAAAATTTTACCAGTTTTTGGATACATTGTGCTAGTTACATATAATACATAGACCGTATCCAAGATATCTTTTAAGGCTCAATTAATTTGGTAAAAAAATAGAATGTTTTAGACGATACGTTAGTTGTTCCCTTGTCACAAATTTGATCGAAATTGTGTTAATTCACAGGAACAGCCATAAAAAATATAGACAACTTTTTTATCCGAATGCGCCACTCAAACATAAAGTTTTTAATTACTAAAATTAAATAATACCATTGAAAGTCGATCATCGAAAGGGTTTGGGTTAAATACGCTTGGTGAACTGTGGGCATTTGCTTTAGCAAGTGCCTCTGCCTACCCCGCTATGGGATTAAAAGGCGTGAAGTACAGTCTGAAGGTATTCAATTCGCTGGTGAATAGGTACCTAATGAACAAGTGTGCTCCATCGTAGACCACATCGCTGCTTAACATCAGGAAGGATGGTGGTCAAACGCTTGTTCATAGTGATAAAAAAAAGTGTATATATACACCATTGAAAGTCTAGAAAAAGTACTTTTTCTAGACTGGACTTCTTCTATCTTCTGCGTCTATAATCGTCACTATTGAAAATCGTCAACGGTGATATTTCCGGCATATTTTTTTATTAATCTTATTTTAAAAACTACCACCAACCAAAATCCCATAAACAATACATTTTATAAAACATACCGCTGTCGAATCGCAAAACTCCTTGCAATAACAAACGTTCGTCGGTACAAAGCACAAACACGCAGTCCTCAGCCACCACTATCACTAAAGCACGTGGTCTCACGCGTATTAGCGCTTGAGCGAGTCCGTCTTGCGCGCACCGTCGCCTGCTTCGCACTGAGCCAGCTGCAACACACTCTGCCACTTCACACTTCCACCTCCTGTAGGGGTACACGCGCGTACCTCCAGCGATATCCATCTAGCTGGCCCACTCTAAGTGATACGATATGACAGAGAGAGCGATACGCGCTCCGACCAACTACTGAATTGCAGTGCAGAACTACAGTGAGGCCTCCACATTGATACCCAATATGAACCTACAATCAATGAAAACAATAAACAATCAGAGTTCAAATTAACGTAATCACGTGTTTATAAAAAAGTTACGAGTAATATTATACGCTGACCTATTTACCGAATGAACTGTTATGTAGTTACAGTTCAAGGATAAATAATTTGGATAGCTTGAGAGTTCCTGCAAGCTTTGTACGAAAAAAAAAAGTGAAAGTGTCCAGAAGGCTCTACCTACATCAGAGCTGTGATTTGTATGACCACAAAGTAAGGGGTGGGATGTGACATTGAGATTTTTAAAGAACAAGTAAGTAGATTATATTGGACCCGGTTTTTGTGTTCTTGGAATTCCATATTAAGGAACAAAATTTTTTTTATGTAGAGACGTTATCATTCAATACATAGTATAACACAAAGTCACCTCTCGCTGTCTGTTCTTACGTACGCAACGCTACGAACGTTAAAAGTACCTACGCAACAGATTTTAATGCGGTTTTCTTTAATAAATAGTGATCCTTGAGAAATCTTCATATGTATCATATTAGCAGAGAAATACTTTTTTTATCACTATGAACAAGCGTTTGACCACCATCCTGCCTGATGTTAACAGATGACAAGTGTGAAAATAACTTCTAGTATTTAAGGACTTGGCAAAAGTTTGATATTGATTGAAGGAATTTATTGGTTAATTAGATGATGTGACAATGGCCTATACCATGTTTTGTTTGTTTGTTTTCAACTATTGATGGGTATAGGTTTTCTTAAGCACTGTTAAC